>VSMD01061608.1:0-19292 GCA_008750895.1 Mirza zaza | reverse complement strand
TGATGTCTGTTTTGAGATCACTTTTGCTACTGTCTAGATAATGGATTACAGGACGGGTAAGAGGGGACACAGGGAGACCAGTGTCCATGCCCAAGGTGCGAGGCCCTGGGTGGGGGGCAGGGAAGGGTGCAGGGGGCTCTGGGCAGTGAATTAGGTACATTAATGATGATAAGAGGTGCTTCTTGATAACTTAATGCTAATCCTTCCTAATTAAGCCTGAGTTTTGTAGCACAAGGCATTAACTTGGCTTTTCTGTGCTGTTAGCAATGCTCTAATAACACCTTCCTAGAACATTATTGTGTAAGTCTGCTGGAGGTGCCATAACAATGTGCCACAGACCAGGGGGCTTAAACAATAGAAACTTATTTCTTGCACTTTTGGAGGTTAGAAGTCCAAGGTCAAGATGTCAGCCAAGCTTTGGTTTCTCCTGAGACCTCTCTCCTTGGCTCGCAAATGGCCTCCTTCTCCCTGTATCCTCACGTGGTCTTTTCTCTCTGTGTGTGTCCCCTAATGTCTTTTGCTTATAAGGACACTAGTCATTTTGGGTTAGATCCCACTTTAATGACCTCATTTTAACCTAATCGCCTCTTTAAAGACCCTGTCTGCAAATACAGTCAGATTCTGAGGCACAGGCATTGAGGGCTTCAACATATAAATTTTGAGGGACCTTAATTCAGCCCAAACAATTATCATGTTTTTTTTTCTTCCCATAACAGAGTATGGTTTAAGAAACACTTTTTACTTTTTAGGAGTTTGTATTATTGTCAAAATATATCACTCTTAATAAAGGATCAAAACTGCTGAGCTTTTGTAAAAAGTACATCCCCAAGGCAGTGTGGTGTATCTAGGTGCAACCTGTTATTGATTGATTGATTGATTGATTAAAACAGAATATAGCTCTGTTGCCTGGGCCAGAGTACAGTGGCATCATCATAGCTCACTACAACCTCATACTCCTGGGTTCCAGTGATCCTCCTGCCTCAGCCTCCTGAGTGGCTGGGACTACAGGCATGTGCCACCACACCTGGCTAATTTTTCTGTGTTTTTAGTAGAGAGGGGTCTCACTCTTGCTCAGGCTAATCTTGAACTCCTAAACTCAAGTGATCTTCCCACCTCGGACTCCCAGAGTGCTAGGGTTGCAGGTATGAGCCACCACACCTGGCCACAGCCCATTATTTATTAATTGGGCTTGTGGGACTTATTCATATGTTTTTGTTATAAGGCTGCATCATTTCATTGTATCATATTACAAGACCCAGTGGCTGCCTTCTGTAGAACTCAGTTGCCACAGTGATGACCGGGTTTACCACATCTATATTCTCACTCAATTTCTGACCTGTTTATTGGCAGAAAACAGACTCAGAATTCAGTTTCAATCTATTGTCTTGGCTCCTTGGCCCTATAATTGCTGTGCACACACAAATGTTTTATATGAAAATCAACTCCCATGCAATGTAGGTCAATAATTGATTTATTAAGAAAAACCTGGCTATGGGCAGTGATGAAGAAATGATACTAAAACTATATATATTGACGTCTTAACTCTTTCGTGGAAACAATCTTAAGCATCCTATTCTTTGCCAAAATTTATTCCCTGCAGTCAGAGTGCTGTATAACCTGGCAAAGGCAGCGTCTGCGGAATACTTAAAAGAAAATGACATTTGGGGATATGCTACTGAAGTTTCCAAGCTATTGGACAACAATCCCTGTGATCAAGCTACTATGAAATACGTCGAAGGTGTTCTGATGTAAACATATGGTTTTAATTGTTTTTTTGTTTTCTGTACTAGTTTTTATTATTATAATTAATATGCTTAACCTTTTAATCTACTGCTCACCTAACTGATTTGGTTAAAAAACTGGTCATCTTTTGCATTTCCGTTCTATTGCTTAGCGGTTCTCAATTGGGGCAGTTTTGGACCTCACCCCACCCAGGGGACTTTTGGCAATGTCTGGGGACATTGTTGTTGTCATAACTGGAAGAATTGTTATTGACGTCTAGTAGGTAGAGGCCAGGGGAGCTGCTAAACATTACACAATGCACAGGACAGCCCCCTACAACAAAGAATTATCCAGCCCAAATGTTAATCATGCTGAGATTGAAAAGAGTGCTATAGTTGCTTTATAAAGATGTGTACACTGTCTTCTTATAAATCACATCAAAGTTCTTGCATCTTTACTATTATAAATTGCTCTTTTTTATATCTTCCAGGACAGATTTTTATACAAAATAAAAGATGTTCTATAAGAATTATTTTTGATAGCACAATGAATGCAGCCAACATGCTCCATAAATAACACATGTGTTTTATTTTCAGGTTCATTGCTGGAGACACTTCTCATGCAAAAACGAGACTTCAAGAATGCTTATATATCAGGAGAGGCTTCTTTGGAGAGAAAAACATGCTAGTTGGAGAGATTATGGAATTTTTAGCAGATTTACTATTTTTTCTTCCAGGAGATAGTGAAATGTAAGTTTTTATGAAATATTTCAAGAAATATGTCTCCGCCTCCCCACCCCCACCAAAAGAAACAAACCCACCAGTGGCAAGGAGGTCTGGGGTTACCCGTTAGGAGTAACTCTGGTAATACTTCTCTGGCTACAGCCTGGCTCAGAGACTTGGGGGACTCACTCTGCCTGAGAGTTCTGTCCCCATCTGTTGTCAGGACACTGGCCATGATGTATTTAGAAGGTGCTCTAGGCCCACAAGCGGTGTAGAGGTTTTGGCAGTAGGAAGAGAACAAAGGAGCATGACGTTGTCATGAATGTTGCCAGTATTACTCACAGGCCTTGTGAGGAAGATGCACTTGCTTTAGGCCTCTGCCAGCCTCTGCCGTGGCTGTTGTTTCTGGTCCCACGCTGCCCTGGTCTGTCTCTTCACAAGACGTAGGCCAGAGCCTGCAACACCTCATGTCATGCTCACCTGCTGCCCCTCCTTGCTCAGAGAACCCTCTTATTCTCTTGTGATGTGTGTGGTTCTCCTCAACTCCCCACACAAGACATCTCGGTTTAAAAGAGGGTTGTAGGTATTACCCTCTGCATCCACTTAGTGCGAGCACCTGCCAGGTCTGACCGCTTCTTCTCTTGACAGGTTGGGATGGGAGAAGGTTCTCTGTGAATCCACAGGGAGCTGTGCACAGCTTGCCTTTGGCCCAGCTTCCACCCTTTCATAGCCGATCAGCTGACTGAGTGGTCAGAGATACTCTAGGTTAAATTGTGAAGTTGTCAGGTTTTGTTGTTGTAGCTCCTCCTCCCTCCCTGCCATGTTCCCTGCCTTGCTTTTCCGTTTCAGTTTTCCACTTTCCCCAAGATCATCTTCCTCTCACCAGGTGGGTGGCCTCTTCGGCCTTTGCAGGAAGAATGTAGTATTGGTAGTCTCTAACACTTAATGCCAATCAGTATTGACCCTTTCTAAAAGGTACTCAAAAGGTAAACACCTTTTAAAGAGTAGCCCAAAACGGAGAGAGTCTAAGGATGAAACAGCAGGTGCTGTGTAGTGGTGGGGAGTGGGTGGGCTCTGAGGTCTGATTGCCTGGGAGCCACATTTTGTTCCTGTCACTTAGTAACAGTGAGAAGTTGGGCAAGTGCTTAACATCTGGGTATTTCATTCACTTGCTCATTGGTAAAATGAGAGTAAGAAGAGTATCTTCCTCACTGGATTACTGTGAGGATTGAGAGACCCTCTTTGTAAAGAGTTTAACAGGGTGCCTGGCACACACCAAAGGAGTTTAGTGAATTGAGTCATTAGTATTTGGCTCCCCGGGAGGTGATTTTTGAGGCACTGACACCACATAAGCCTCCTCTTACTCATCTTAAGACCAGCACTGTGAGCAGAGAACAGGACTTTCTTTAGAGAAGTAAAATGCTTGACCGTAGAACCGATTGCCTCGCAAAAGAAAAATCTAAACACGTAGCATACGGGCTGAGTCATCTCTCCTGCCTGGCCGCCTCATCCCACATCCAGGGCTGGTGGGACATGAATCATGGACACTGAGTACTGCTGCGCGTTCCATAGGGACAGCCTTGATGTCAGGGGACCTGACCATACAGGGCTGCATTCCTCCCAGGCCTTGTCCATGGTCACCCTTCTGAAACAATGGGGAAGGCCTCTTCCACTGGTTAAAGCCAGGAGAGATTTTGCTATGCAACTCAACTCACCTCTCAAACCTGTGTGGATCCTTTGCCCTGGTGGCCGGGGCTCCTGAGACAGTGCTCGTGCACTACAGAAATGATCATGGGACCTGGAGGCCCTGTAGAAGTAGGGGGTGCACAGGGATGGGCAGATGAGGTCAAATTGAAAAATTAAAAGTTATAAGAATAGGACAGAGAAGAATGAACAAAATGTCTTAAGAGGAACATTCTGGGTGAAACAATTATCGTCTACTCTTTCTTAACTTTTTGGCCATCTGTCAGTGGCCATCCTTTCATCAGTGTCCTCCTCACAGTCGAGTTGCTTTACTTCCTCAATTCCCACTTGCTGGCCTTGGCTTCTCCCCCCACCCAGCTCCATTTTGTCTGCTCTTAAGAAAGTCATCAAGAATGTCCCCAAAGTGTCCCTTTGCATTTTTATCTTGTGCGCCCTCTCTGAAGGATTTGACAGTGTGGGTCGTGTCCTTCCTGAAACTATACTGTCCTGGGTTCTGAGTACCCTCCCTCATGGATATCCTCTCTGATGATGCTGTCCTAGTTTCTTTTGTGGGTTCCTCTATCTCTCCCTGCCTCTTGCCCAAATATTGGCGTCGTCTTGAACTTGCCTTTTGGGCTCTATGTGCGTCTCAGTCTGAGCACCTCAGCCCCTCCAGTGCCCAGGGCTTCAGCTGGGGGTCCATAGTGAGGTTTTCCTGTCTCTGTCTCCTTCTCGGGCCTGTGTTTATTGTCAGCTGCAGACATGCACCTCCGTCTGACTTTTGGACATCTCCACTTGGGTGTTCCACTGGCATTCCAGGGTCAACGTGCTCAAGACTGGACACATGCACCCCTCACTGCCCGACTAAATGCTCCTCTCATCTCACCCAGTGCAGACACCATGGCATCATCTTAATGATACATCTTAACCTTATTTATTATCAGGCATATCCCATGCATTCTCTCATTTCATCCTCGCAATTCTCTTGTCCTCATTTTTTTTTTTTTTGAGACAGGATCTTATTCTTTTGTCCAGGCTGGAGTACAGTGGTATGTTCATAGCTTACTGCAGCTTCGAACTCCTGGGCTCAAGTGATCCTCCTGCCTCTGCCCCCCGAGTAGCTGGGACTACAGGCATGCACCATCACACCTGGCTAATATTTTAAATTTTTGCAGAGATGGAATCTCACTATGTTTTCCAGGCTGGTCTTGAACTCCTCCTGCCTTGGCCTCCCAAAGCGCTGGGATTACAGGCGTGAGCCACCGTACCTGGCCTATTACCCCATTTTGAACATGAGAAAGTTGAGGCTTAGGAAGTTAAGACACTTGCCCAACGTTTAAGTGGCAGAGCCAGGGTTAGCACCTGGGAAGTCTGATCGAAAAGACTTTGTGCCCACTACCACGTCTACCCAGTGTTGGAGCTTGATCTCTTAATCATGTCACTCTGTGCACGTATGGAGCCCCCAACACTCCCAGCTTCAGCCCCACCACGTCCAATGCAGCGTGAAGTCTTAGCAGGTCACCTGTAATCACTTCTGTGGCCACTGCATCAGCTCAGACTGTCATCATTTGTTCTTCCTCTGGACTAACTGGTCCCCTGCCTAGAGCCTCATCCACACATCAGTTTGTCCTGCATGCTTCTATGCTGGCAGCTTTTTCTCAAATGTAGATTTGATTACATCATTCTCTTAATGAAAACTCTTCAGTTATGAAAGGCCCAAACCCTTAGGTTTGCACTCAAGGTCCTTCCTGGATGGACCCCTCTTCACCCTCCATTCTCCCCTCCTACTTCAGGAAGTTCCCTGAGGGCAAGGATTAGTTTTACGCATATTTACTCCCAGTCCTAGCACCAACATTCAGTGAATGTTGAGTGAATGAATGAATGAAAGCCATGCTTCTTCCATGCAAAACTTGAATTAAATTTCTCTTTTCTAGATCCCAAAGGAAGCAAGCAACTGAATATTACAAACAAGTGATAAAAATAAAGGAAAATGCAGACACTCTGGCCAGCTCCTCGCTCATCAGGAAGCAGCTGAGCATCAGCCTCAGCGATACCTTGTGTAAATTAGGTAATTGGTCCCATCTAGTTCTAAACAGGGTACTTTTCCTTTGTTTCACCTGCATACTTTCTTTATTTTTAAAAACCTGTCCATTTTTGAGGAAAGCAACTCCTGTTTCATTAACTTTCAACTATTTTTTGCTACCTAGTTGCCTTCCATTATTAGGGAAGATATCTTTTATAAATCTTTTCTATCCCATTTCTCGTTCTTTTACAGGCTAAGCACCACGCCCAACCACATCCCTCTGTCCCCTTTCTTCAAATTCTGCCTTAAGAACTTGTTTGTACTGGACATGCGTAGCCTTTTCATACCTGTTCATGATGGGATGCTAAAGTTAACATGTGACCAGAAATAACAAGATGGCTTTTCATGGGGCCCACGCATGGTTTTAGCAATATGATGTAGGTCTCACTTCCTCAGACCTGGCCCAGAGGTTAGAAGGCCAGGTCTACTTAAAGATAAAAAATTAAAAACGTCAAATGAAATTTGAAAGTTTGGCTTTCAGTCTTACTAGTAGGAGTGGGGTTCTGTTCATTTATTCCTCTTGCTACTTGCTGCTTCTGTTATTACTGTTTTGTTCCCCTTTATAGGAAGAGTTCCAATTCTTTTTTTTGAGTTTCTTTTACCAAAATGTTGATATTATTACTTGCAGTTTACTTGAGTTCCTTCTTCAGTGGTACTGGCTTGGTTAAGTGAGATTTATTTATGTCATATAGGCAGTCTTCCAGGGTCACTGTTGAAGAATACCTCAGAGGCCTCCCGAGAGAAGGGCTCTACTCCCCAGGGTTCTCCAGGGACCTTATCTTTTCCTGCCTTGGTACTTATTTGGCCTGGTAACCTATTAGCTTGTTGTGCCAACTTGGAAATAGAGGAGAACGGAGAGTTGAGTTGGAGGCTGCAGATGAAGCTTGGATGCTAAGCTGGAGTCGGGGCCATGCACAGCAGGAAGGGGCGGGCAGAGCAGAGGTGGTAGCTGAGGGTCTGAGTCCCACAGGGCTGAGCTTCTCAGCTTTTGTGTCTTGGATGAGTGGGTTACCACACTGTGCCAAACTGAGACTCTCAGCCCTTGGGCAGCTGGGCAGGGATGGAGCCTCTAGACTGGTCATGCCCAGCCTTTAGTGGATTTGTTGATTTTAGTAGGCTATGCAAGAATTCTCATTTTCTGTAAGCGCCACAACTGGAAAAATTTTAAAACACTGTCAGGGGTCCTGACATCCCATTGCCACAAGGCAATCTGTATTTCAACCTAAATAAGTGGTTTTTAAGTAGGGGTGATTTTGTCCCACCAGGACAAAGTCTGGGGAAATTTTTGATTGTCATGACTGGGGTAGGGGGTGGGATGGGAACACTGCTATCATTTCGTGGGGTGTGGCCAAGGATGTGGCTGAACATTTTACAATGCCCAGAACAGCTGCCACAACAAACAGTGATCCAGTCCCAAATGTCAGTAGTGCTGAGGTTGAGAGACCGTGACCTAAACCAGCCACTTTCTATGGCATGCGCTTGCCATCCCTTCTACAATAAAACATGATTGCTTTCAGCCTAGTCACTTGCCGAGGCAGGAAAAAGGCTTCATTCAAATGCCTGATATCTGTAGTGAAAGAGTATTTTCAGTGTATAGATTTAGGAGTGTATGTTTGTGCATTTTTTTTAGTATTTCCAGGCTGAGTGCCTGAAGCATTTTGTTTACACACAGAAAATGCAGATGCAAATCTAGAGAAAATTTATGGAAAAGGAACTAGTATATCTAATCTGGTTGCATCTTATAATACTCTGTTATGTAACAGATTTGGTGTCTGGTCTGTGATGGAAGTACAGTATATTTGTTTACTTTCAGATGAGAAGGAATCTGTAATGGTAGCCATTGTAGTGTTTTTGCGACTTCTTAAACAGGTCTTTAAAATATTTTTCAATTTTGCAGTCAATTTTCAGTGTAGTTAAGGAGTCATTTCGGGCCACCATTTCTTGCCACCACTATCTCCTGCTGTTGATTGAAGTTGATTCATTTAACATAAGGCCCACTTCTGGCTTACAGGGACATTGCAGATGGTTAATTCAGCTGTTATAGCGAGAATCGTGCGCTTTTGTTTCAACTGGTGACAGCGAGAGCAGACCAATATTATCACTTCACAAAGACAAGAGTGTTGGGAGGGAAAGTAGAGTGTTTATAGAGACCTCTGAATCAGTTGTCCTTTAATATATTAATAGAAGAAGTATTTTTAGTTTTTCTACCTTTAATGGAAATTTTCTATCTAAATGGAAATGTGCCTGAGTGGACTCCATAAAATAAGAAATAAACCAGAGCCCCATATAGTTGGGACTCCTTAACATTAATCATTTTTAAAGATATCTTGGGCCCTCTGTAGTAAAAGTGTTATTGAATGTTGTTAAAGCAGTTCTCTTCCAAGTTGCAGATCTATATTCTTTCATTGAGGAGGGGAAAAAAGAGAACTATGGTATACAGATGGTTACATTGTATTTATTCAGTAAGCCTTTGGTTTAAGTGCTTTATACATTGTAAGGCATGTCAGAGTCGTAAGGTATTTTATCTTACCCGATTAGTTTGTGGATCTGGGGAGGTTTGGGAGAATCATTCACCCGGTAAAGAAAAACAACATGCCTCCCCCTCTTGGTGCACACAGCATGGAGCTGCCCTTATGAATGGTAGCTCCATTGCAAATCATTGCTTGCATCTGCCTTTGTGACTTTGGCTTGGGGGCTCCTGTATGAAACTGCTGTTTGTTTCCTTTGTCTGTAGCTTGTCTCCCTTCCTGGAAGGATCCTGGGGTGCTCTACAGGGAGGCTGCCTGTCACTTTGAAATGGTCCCCTAGGTCCCTCCATGTGGCTTTTATGAATGCCATATGGCTTGTATTTAAGTTAATATCATCCCAAATGTACTTTCTAAATTGGTGAAAATCTGTTTTGGTCTTTTCTGAATGCAGTAACAGACAGACAAATAGATGGACACTAGGTTCCCCATGCTCAAAGGACTATACTAAATGCTTTGCTGGATTCAAAAACGAAAGAAGATAACTTCTGCCTTTAAGCAACTTACTGTTTTGTTAGGACACATAGCAAAACCTAGAATAAAAAAAATATAACACATTAAAGATGTAAAACATAGCCTGGCTGCCGGGGACTGAACTAGATTTTGGTTTTAGGTTGGCCATAATCAGCCATGTGGCCTTCAGCAAGTCACAGCCTCTCTGGCCCAGGTCTGTCCCTGGGCCCCACCTGTAAAATAAGTGTTGAGTTCCTAAAGATCCTCAGGAGAGTTAATATTCCGCGCTTAAATATAAAGGAAGATAGTGATCTGTAGCAAGAGGTTTTTCGAGGAAAACCTCTTGGGAGGGACCCCCAAGGAAGAAGAGGGTGTAAGTTATTTGAGAAAGGGGGCACTTCTAGGTGGGGAGACTGCATGCACAAAGGTAGGAACAAACAAGATGTGGAGGGGACCAGTTGAGAGCTGTCAGGAGGGGTCATGAGAAAGTATCCAGAGACCAGGCGTGGTGGCTCACACCTGTAATCCTAGCACTCTAGGAAGCTGAGGTGGGAGGATCACTTGAGTTCAGGAGTTCGAGACAAGCTCTGAGCAAGAGTGAGACCTTATCTCTACTACAAATAGAAAAAATTAGCCGGGTGTGGTGGTGCATGTCTGTAGTCCCAGCTACTACTCGGGAGGTTGGGGCAGGAGGATTGCCTGAGCCCAAGAGTTTGAGGTTGCTGTGAACGAGGCTGATGCCACCACACTCTACCCCAGGCAATAGAGCGAGACTCTGCTTCAAAAAACAAACAAACAAAAAAACAAACAAAAAAAGAAACAAAGTGTCCAGAAAGAGGGGGCGGTGGGAGTTGGTGAAGGGGGTGAAAAAAAGGAAGGGGTGAAGGAGGGGATGAAGAAGAAGGAAAACAGGCAGTGGTGGGAGAGTTGACCCAGTGCACTGACTTGAAGGCAGTCCTGTGCTGCAGGGAAGTGGAGATTGGAGATTTAAGACTGAAGAAGTCTTGGGGGCCAGTGTTCCTCTGAAGGGCTCATTCTATCCAGCAGATTGTTTTGGAAATTCTTCAGAATGATTTAGATTGCATCAAGGCTGTCTATAGGTGCACAGTGAAGAATTCCTTTTCCACCTCGTGTAATTTACCCCCCCACCTCATTACCACCTAAAGTACTAAACATTGTACAGGTTGAGTATCCCTAATCCCAAAATCCAACATGCTCCAAAATCCAAAACATTTTTATCGTCAATGTGATGCTCAAAGGAAATACTCATTGGAGCATTTTGGCTTTTGGCTTTTGGGATTAGGGATGCTCAACCAGTAAGCATAATGCAGATATTCCAAAATCTGAAAAAATCTGAAATCCAGAATACTTCTGGTCTCAAGTGTTTTGGATAAGGGATATTCATCCTGTGGTATACTGTCTAAAATTATATATTTGTTCACTATGCTTTTTTTTTTTGGGGGGGGAGGGTCTGTCTCCCTTGCTAAAAAGAAGATACTTGGTCTGTCTTCTCCACCATGTACACTCTACTCTTAGAACAGTGGCCAACACCTAGTAGGTGTTCAATAAACATTTGCCGAGTGAATGCATGTGTGATGAAGGAAGTGTCTTAGCCAATTCAGATTTACCCTCCTGCTTTAGAAAAGCAAGCATTGATTACTAAGGGCATTTGAATGTTAATTACTTGCATTCTTACAGTTAATTCAATTGCTCATTCATCAATTCATTTAACAAATATTTACTGTACCTACTAGGTGGACAATCTCTAATTAGTTTCTGGGGTATAGCAGTAAACAGGATGGATAGAGACCAACACTGCCTTCACTGAGCCCACACTGGGGGAGAAGGCTGTCAGACAACTAAATACACACTTGTTTAACTGTGAGTGTGGAAAATGTTACTATAGAGATTTACGACACTCATTTTTTATTCCTTTTCAAGGTCCATATTTTGACCTCTCAAATAGACTCAACTCCCAGGGGGCAGGGACTTATCATTTATTCTAAACACACAATGGCTTGACTGCAATTGGGGAAAGTGCTATCCTGGGAAAATACAAGTACTAACAGGGGACTTTGAGCTGTCAGATGGAGGGGATGGGTTGGGTACATCTCAGGAAGTGATGTGGAAATTGAATCTGTAGGATGAGAAGTTACTAAGTAAAGTAGGGGGAGAAGAAGGAGAAGAGTCGTTCAGGCAGCAGGAACAGAATTTTCATGGCTGGAGTGCAGAGAGCAAAGTTGGGGGGGCAGTGCACGAGGAGGACGTCAGAGGGTGGGGGGCTGGGTCACGGGCCTCCCAGGCCCAGTCAAGGATTTGGGATGTTACCATAGGAGCAGCTGAAAGCCGGTGTAAGGTTTTTACAAAGTAGGTAAGTGTCAGGACCCTAGAGTCATTCTTCTAGCATAGTCTTCACAAGAGATTTCTAATATCATATTCTAAAATAATATTGTGAATCCAGAGTCACGAAGGAGCACAAAGGACACTTTTATGACACTCATTTTTGATTCCTTTCCAAGGTGCATATTTTGACCTCTCAAACAGACTTAACTCCCAGGGCAGGGGCCTTATCATTTATTCTTTGTATCCTCAAAGCATTAGAAACAACAGTAGCTGTACACAAGTGCTCTGTAACTGCAGGAAAGCTGCGAAGTGGATAAACAGGTTCTTTCTGAGTACTTACAAGATTTACCTTGGGTTATTCAATAGAAATAATGGCTCTGCTCCAGGCTAACGATACTGACAAAAACAATCCAATTGTAATTTTACCTGGTGAAAACAACAATCTTTATTTGACTTTTCAGATCTTATTTTAGGTTACAGATTAACAGTCATAATTGCTAGCTTGAATGTCTTGGTACCTTCCCTAATCTTTTATTATTATACTTATCAACATGTAGAATACAGTATAAATCTTTCAAGGTATATGAAAATAGTAGACTTCAGCAATTTTTGGTAATTCATATATTAATTATAATCACATCTTTATGCATAAGACTGTCATAATCATATGTTCAAATGACAAATTTGTGAGGTGACAAGTCCAAAAATTTTGTTTCTTTTTCTCATCAGTTTTGTGAACCACTTATTCATAAATGAAATCTCTTTTAATTTAGTATATCCTTTATAATTCATCTCCTTTCAACTTTGATCCAATTTCAAGTACAGACCTTAACCTAAAAAAAAAAAAAATGTCAATTCCAGAGATTTTAGCAGGAACTTTGACTATGAAATGAGGGTTTTTGTGAGTTATGTACCGAGCTACCTCTGACACAGAGCCATCTTTTTGCTCTTCTTTGACAAGTGTTTTACATTTGCCTATTGTGAAACCATTTCTGTGGGAGAAAATAGTAGAAACATGGCTTTTCAGACTCCATTATATCAAGCTGAGTGTTCTGTACTGAATTGTTTTTGATGAAGCGAGGTAGATGAACATTATGTTACTTCTCTTGCCCTGGGATTCTTTTGAAAAAGAAATGCCAATCCTCTTAGTCAAATTTAGAAGGAAGAAATTAAGCAAAGGCTCTAATGGGTGACCCTTAGAAGGGGCGATCGGTCCCTTCTCTTCTCTTAGTTTAAAAATGCTCAGCTCAGGTAGAACCCTCTTCTCTAAGGGTTGGTTCCTTAATCCAAAAATCAGGTAAGTGGTACAGATACACCTTACATTTTAATTTTAACTTAAACATAAATGTCTGTTCTATTCACAATCTTTTAAGTGTAGAATTAAGGTCTCTCTTTTTCTCTTATTAATGAGTCTTCTGATTGGAATTGGATATCATCTTTCTCAAAATGCATCATCCACCATTTCTAGTTTTGGCTTCTAGAACAACTATGATGCAGTCTGTATGCAGGGTCCTTCTAAATTGCTGCCTTTTCCCCCCTTCAATCTTTTGCAGTTGTCTTGTCCGCTCATCATTTGAATTTATTTATTTAATTTTAGCAGCTCATGGTATTGAGTGTTTCCAAAACATTTAATCTGGTTTTCGTAGAAAGCAGCTCCTTTTCATTTTCACAGTCATATGTTATTAGTTTGTATAATACTTAATTACCTAATTAGACTGACAAATCTAATTGACTCTGGGTCATGCTAGAACTGAGCTGTTGGGGACAGAAGTATGCCAGCGGAGTAGAGATGACCTTCTAGCTGCAGGCATCTAGTGTGCCCTGAGCGTCAGGGAGTATGTTTTGTAGAGGATGTGTAGGGCCCTGGTCAATCCAGCAAGCCAGTTTATACGTGTTAGCAAAGAATACTTTTTACTTGTTGTGTTTAGTCATTTTTAATGGGTTATAAATTTGTGAATGCTATTGATTGCAGGAAAATGGCAAGTAGACCTCATAAGCTTAGAAAACTTCTAAACCTAGAAGGGACCCTAGAGATTGCTGAGCTAATTCAAAAGCTGAGGAAATAGCAGATATGTCATGTGACTTGCCCCAGTACATTTGATCACAGAATCCTATGAATCAGATATTATAAGCATTGAGGCTCACAAAGACCAAGTGACATTCAAGAACCTCAGAGCTAATAAGTAATAGATTTAGGACTTGGAAACTTGTCCTCTGACCCCAAATCCCAAGGCCTTCCCACTGTTCATGGGCTCTAGGAGTTTGTGGTCTTGAAGAGACAAGCACATAAGGATAACTGCAATGCAATATGTTGTGTGCTGTGGCAGACATTGGAGAGGGCATGGGGAAGCACATGACAGAGGCAACAAGGAAGATTTTCTAGAGAAAGTGACTTAGGCCATGAGTACTGACAGATACCTGGTGAAGAAGTTCAGGCAGAACATTTTAAGTAAGAATGATCAGCATGAACAAAGCAAGGAAAGGTGAATCAGGATGGTGTGAAACTCTGGAATGGGAGGCTTAGGGAATGATGTTGGAGTAAAGTTTAGGGCAAAGAAAATCTTTTCTACCATGTTCAAGGGTTTGGCAGGGGAGCTTCTGTAGGATTTCCAGCACTAAGGACATGAGTAGATTTGTGTTTTAGATACAATACTTTTATGGCCAAATGGGGGATGGAATTGGTAAACTAAGACAGGGATAGTAGAAATGGAGAGAAAGAGTTGAACTTGAGATTTAGTAGGTAAACCCAACAGGGCTTAGTGCTTGATTGGACGTGGGAGGTGAGGCAATGAGAACAGTCAAAAGCATCTCCTAGTTTGTGGCTATGCCACAGGCCAGTGCAACTGGGTGGATGATGCTGTTGCCATGGCAGGATAGGAAGCACAATTTTCCGGGGGGGGGGGGGGGCACAGTGAACTAATTTTGGTCATGTTGAGTCTGAATTTCCTATTTGAGCGGAGACATTCAGTAGGCAGTAGAATATATGAATCTGGGGGTTAGGAGTTAGAAGACTGAGCCAGAGAAAACATTTGGGAATCCTTAGCATATGCTTGGTGGCTCAACCCAGTAGAGTGGTTGAAAGAACCAAGAAGAATATAAGACAAGATGGTGGCAAGAGACAGAACTTGGGAGAATGTCGGTATTTAAGAGGTGGGCAGGGGAAAGGCTTGTAGCAAAAGATGAAGAAGTCCCCAGAGGTAGGCTGAGAATCAGTAAAATCATGGAAGCCAAAAAAGGAGAGTATTGAGAACTGACTACCAGATTGAGAACAGACCATTATGTTTAACAACACAAAGTTCACAGGGAACCTTCAATTTTGGTGGTAGGGACAAAAGCCTGTTTAAGAGAGAACAATGAATCTGTTTCCTCTACCCAAAGGTGGGGGTCTGCACAGGCCCAGCCCTTTTAATTAGCACATGAATTTGTGGGTACTGGGAGAAGAACACAACAGAGGATGTTACTTGCCATCTGCAACCAGATGTATCTGAGCCAGCCTAGGCCGTGGTCTCAGTGGAGGTGGGTGGAGGAGGACCCCCTAAAGGCTTTTATTGTTTTCTTTAGGACAGAAATTGAGGTCCCATGGAGACATCCAGTTGTAACCTTTTACTTTATTTGGGACCAATGATAGAGCACTTTCTCCCTACTCTGTTTATAGACACAAGAGTTTATTGAAAGAATGAGCGAATGAACTTAAATGTTTCAAACTGAATTTAAGACTCTGACAAAGAAACTTTAGACATAGCCTGGCTATCAAACAAAAAGAAACTTTCAACAAAGAGCCTTTAGATACTGCTGAATTCTCCTTCTTCATTACAAATTTGCAGGCTGTCTGTCTTCTGGTCAAAGAATGATGGGGTGTGATTGTTCTTGCTTCTTAATCCCATTTGCTCCCAGCACAGAGGGAAGTTCATTCTTGGGCAGCATCCACTGAGTCTCAGACTCGTTCAGGGAAACTTCCTGAGGACCTCCGTCAACACCTGAGATTTCACTGTTACCTGGTGACAACTGCCTGAATTGGTGCTGTGGGCCCAGGAGAAAGTAAACATCTCTCACACGGGACGGCATTGCAAAAACCCACCTCTTAGGTGACAGCAAATATAATATGAAGCAAGAGGAATAGGACTTAAATTCAATTTCAGTAGAATAAAGATTAGGAAAAGTTGTGCTCTAGAAGATTACTTAAAAGGACAGAGGACTGTCTTTGGATAAAATATCTTCCTGTTTCCAGAGGAAGTAATAAATATACCACTTTCTTTTTAATGTTAAACACTCAAAGGAGGAAGACTAGGAAAACTACTACTTAAAATCTGAGAACAGGTTTTCAAGAGTGTTGGTGGGAACTTTCCCCCATCCCCACCCCCAATTTATACTCCATTGGAAATAGGGAGGGTGTAGCTCCATGCAGAAGTACAACATGGAAATTGTAACTGGTGGTTCTTTCCTAGCTGTATTTTTATGGAAAATCTCCCACAGAACCAATGTGACAAGGAAAATAGGGTTCTCTTTTCTTACTTCTAGAAGTTATGGTCTTGCATCCCAGGGATCTGGGTTGGAATCCCAGTTCTGCTGTTTTCTGGGCTTGTGGACATAACCTCTCTGAGTCTCAATTTCTTTTTTGCCAACCAAGAGGGAATAATAAAGTCTGCCTGGCTGGGCGCGGTGGCTCACGCCTGTAATCCTAGCTCTCTGGGAGGCTGAGGTGGGCGGATCGTTTGAGCTCAGGAGTTCGAGACCAGCCTGAGCAAGAGCGAGACCCCATCTCTACTATAAATAGAAGGAAATTAATTGGCCAACTAATACATATAGAAAAAAATTAGCCGGGCATGGTGGCACATGCCTGTAGTCCCAGTTGCTTGGGAGGCTGAGGCAGCAGGATAGCTTGAGCCCAGGAGTTTGAGGTTGCTGTGAGCTAGGCTGACGCCACGGCACTCACTCTAGCCTGGGCAATAAAGTGAGACTCTGTCTCAAAAAAAAAAAAGTAAACTCTGCCTATGGGAGTATTCTGAAGTTTTAATGAGATATTGTACACAAAACAATGAACAGAATGCAAAATTAAATGTTAAGCTTCCTCCCCATCTAGAGCATAGGTTTGAAGTGGGAAGTGGGTCAGTGACTTCTCTGCAATTTAAATTAACCTATTCTGGTTTTTCTTATTCTTTAAGTTGGGAGGACTGAGCAGGCTGGCCCAGCTGCTACCAGCCGAGGAAAGGTCAGGCAGATTGGGGGTGGGACGGAGGCAAGGATGCCTTTTTCTGGCATCTGCTCGTTGCCAGAACGAAGGAGTCTGATTGCGTCCAAGAAAGTTCTGAGGTCAGGGCTATAGATTAGGTCCAGAGTGGGCTGCCAGGGGAAGGGGCCTGAGGAGTTGAGGTGTGCGGCCGAAAGGGATCCTGGGGACGAAGGGCATGAAGTACTGTGTGCAAACAGCACTGGAAACTGGCCGCTGTGAAAAATCTCTATCCCGAAGCATCAGAAGTTCTTAAAGGGCTTTGCAGACACCTGTGAATCTGGTTATTGGTGAGAATGGGTGAGAATGGGTTCTGTCTTTGCTACCACACGACACATTCTATTTTTCTTTTTTAAGGCCAGTTAAGGCCAATGCAACTTGGTTATCACGAACAGGGTGATTCACAAGTGCCTTCTGCTGAGCTAGATGGGGGCACTTGGGAACGTCATAGAAACATCATGAAAATAATTCAGAAAGAAAAAACGTAGCTGCAGATTGCTAAGCAGAGATAACAACTGAAACTCCCTGTCAGATTTCCAGGAAAAGCTGCAGGCAATATGAGACACAGGCGGTGACCCATGAAGCAATGCTGCAGAGAGAACATCGCTGCAAGCAGAAGCCACAGCTGATACTCTGAAGGACAATCCAGAATGGGGAAGAGGCGGCCTCGTGCAGCAGTCAAGAGCACAGACTTGGGGATGAGGCAGTCGCAGGGTTGTTCTACCATGAACTAGAACAACTTATTTAACCTCTTTCAGTATTCTTATCTTTAAAAGACAAGTAAGGCCGGGCGCGGTGGCTCACGCCTGTAATCCTAGCACTCTGGGAGGTCGAGGTGGGCGGATTGCTCGAGGTCAGGAGTTTGAAACCAGCCTGAGCAAGAGCGAGACCCCGTCTCTACTATAAATAGAAAGAAATTAATTGGCCAACTAATATATATAGAAAAAAATTAGCCGGGCATGGCGGCGCATGCCTGTAGTCCCAGCTACTTGGGAGGCTGAGGCAGGAGGATTGCTTGAGCCCAGGAGTTTGAGGTTGCTGTGAGCTAGGCTGATGCCATGGCACTCACTCTAGCCTGGGCAACAAAGTGAGACTCTGTCTCAAAAAAAAAATAATAATAAATAAAAGACAAGTAAAATGAACATGCAAGGACACACTAGAAACAAACGTCAGTGGTTCCATTTTAGAAGAATGCACAGATGGCGACAGAGAAGAGAAAGACACTTTTCACTTTATATTTTGATACATTTTCATTTTTGAATCAGGTGGATGCATGCTCCTATTGAAAAGAATAAATGAAAAAGAGGACAAGTGTTGATAGTTTACACCATATAGGATTACACAGTTTTGACAGATGGTGATTACTCACATACATTTGCTGCTATTATTATTAATGCAGGGACACTGACTGGCTCATCTGTCAGTGTTTTTAGCCCTTACGTAGCCAGTAGTCTCTTCATCACTATCCAGGTCAACGCCCCCCACACACCAGTCTTACTATAGGGTCATAATCAATGGTCTAAATTCAGCCCCTTAAAAGCAGTCTTATAAATGGGTGAAGTGAATAAATGAGTACCGTCTGCAAATTAACTGTAAAATGTATTACATGTTTACTTTTAACAAATTTTACAGAATTAAATTATTGACAATAGCACTTGGCAAATTTTTTTTCTGTTTTTTATTTTGAAAACTTTTAAACCTACAGTGAAATTTCAAGAATAGTATAATGAACAACTGTATAACCTTCACTGATATTCACCAATTGTTAACACAAAGGCACATACATACATATTTTTCTGAGCCATTTGAAAGTTAGTTGCAAACATGACACCTATCTCTAAGTACTGTACTAGTTCGTGCGTCTTCTGAGTACAAGGGCGTTCCTTTACGTAACCACAACGCAATAATCAAACCCAGGATATTTAACTTTTACATTAGACTGTTATCTAATGTAGAATCCAAATTCAAATTTCCTCAAGTATTCTCATACTGTCCTGTGTAGCTGTTCAGTTTTTAATACAGAATCCTATTGAAGATCTTGCATTGCATTTCTTTTAGTCTAGAACATTTAAGTTGCCTTCTTTTGTCTTTCATGACATTGACACTGTTGAAGAGTCAAAGCCAGTTTCTGCCCTGCCTTCCTTGCCCTGGTGTCCTTCAATTTGTTTCTGTCTGGTTGTTTCTTTATGATTAGACTCAGGTTAAATGTTCTTGGTAGAATATTACAACAGGTAATGTTCCAATGCCACCCTTTTGTCTTTCTTTTTTTAAATGTGTGAAGTCAGGAGTAATTTTTTAAAATTCTAATATTCTTATTTTCAAATATCCAGCAGGTCAGTTATTGACAAATGACTCTTGTCACCACATCATGATGGAGGCAGTAGGCTATTTATACAGATCACTTGATTTAAGGACAACCTACCTGGGATCTTCTCATCCATCAATCCATGGAATCCTACAGTGAGTTAGTTTTATGACTCCCAAAGAAAAATACTTCTGGTTCTTCATGATATATATATATATATATATATATA
>VSMD01061603.1:0-38510 GCA_008750895.1 Mirza zaza | reverse complement strand
ATATCATCAGCAAAGAGTGAAAGTTTGATCTCTTCTGCCCCTATTTAGATACCTTTAATTCCACTTTCCTGTCTGATTGCTGTAGCCAGGACTTTCAGCACTATGTTGAATAGAAGTGGAGATAGTGGGCAGCCTTGTCTGGTTCCAGTTCTAAGTGGGAATGCTTTCAGTTTTTCCCCATTCGGTATGATGTTGGCTATGGGTCTGTCATATATGGCTTGTATCATTTTTAGGTATGTCCCTTCTATGCCTATTTTATTGAGTGTTCGTATCATGAAAGGGTGTTGAATTTTGTCAAAAGCTTTTTCTGCATCTATTGAAAGAATCATGTGGTCTTTGTTTTTGCTTCTGTTTATGTGGTAAATTGCATTTATAGATTTACGTATGTTGAACCATCCCTACATCCCTGGGATTAAGCCCACTTGGTCGTGATGGATTACTTTTTTGATACGCGTCTGGATTCGGTTAGCTAAGATTTTGTTGAAAATTTTTGCATCTATATTCATTAGGGATATTGGTCTGTAGTTTTCTTTCTTTGTTGCATCCTTTCCAGGTTTTGGTATCAGAGTAATATTCGCCTCATAAAAGGTGTCGGGGAGGCTTCCGTTCTTCTCGATGTTGTGGAATAGTTTCTGCAAGATAGGTACTAGTTCTTGTTTGTAAGTGTGGTAAAATTCAGGTGTGAAACCATCTGGACCAGGACTTTTCTTTTTAGGGAGATTTTTAATTGCTGTTTCTATTTCAGCAGTTGAGATTGGTCTGTTCAGGGAATCTATTTCTTCCTGGTTGAGCCTAGGGAGGCTGTGTGTTTCTAGAAATTTGTCCATTTCCTCCACATTTTCCAGTTTGTATGCATAAAGATTTTTGTAGTACTCATAAATTATATCTTGTATCTCTTTGGGATCAGTTGTGATATCTCCTTTTTTGTTCCTGATGGAGCTTATTAGAGATTTCTCTTTTCTGCTTTTCGTTAGCTTAGTCAATGGCGTGTCTACTTTTTCAAAGAACGAACTTTTTGATTTATTCATCTCCTGAATAGCTTCCCTGTTTTCAATTTCGTTTAGTTCTGATTTGATCTTGTTGATTTCACTTCTTCTGCTGGGTTTGGGGCTGGTCTGTTCTTCTTTTTCCAACTCTCTGAGTCGTTTCATTAGATTGTCTATTTGTGATCTCTTTGACTTTTGGTTATAGGCATTTATGGAGATAAACTTTCCTCTCAGAACTGCTTTAGCTGTGTCCCAGAGGATTTGATAACTTGTCTCTCCATTGTCACTTTCTTCATAGAATTTTTTTATTTCCATCTTGATTTCTTCATTTATGAAGTAATCATTTAGTAGGAGGTTGTTTAATTTCCATGTTTTTGTGTAGAAATGTGAGTTTCTATTATGGTTGATTTCTACTTTTATTCCACTGTGATCTGAGAAGACACATGGTATGATTTCTATTTTTTTAAATTTCTTGAGGTTTACTTTGTGTCCTAGAATATGGTCAATCTTAGAGAATGTCCGTGAGCTGATGAGAAGAACGTATATTCAGTGGATTTTGGGTAGAATGTCTTGTAAATGTCGGTCAGTCCCAATTGTTCTAGAGTTTTGTTTAAGTCCATTATTTCTTTATTAATTTTCTGTTTGGAGGATCTGTCTCGTGCTGTCAGTGGGGTGTTGAAATCTCCGGTGATTATGGTATTGCTATTAATCAGTTTCTTTAGATCCAGTAAGATTTGCTTTATGAATCTGGGTGCACCTAAGTTGGGTGCATATATATTTAAAATTGTTATCTCTTCTTGTTGAACTGTGCCCTTCACCATTATATAATGACCCTCTTTGTCTTTCACTAGTTTTGTTGGTTTGAAAACTAAGTCGTCTAAAATTAGAACTGCACGCCAGCCTTCTTTTGGCTTCCACTTGGTTGGAATACTGATCTCCACACTTTTACTTTTAGTCTATACGCATCCTTGCAGGTTAGATGTGTTTCCTGAAGACAGCATATACTTGGCCTGTATTTTCTTATCCATTCAGCCAGCCTATGTCTCTTGAGTGGAGAGTTTAAGCCATTCACATTTATTGAGAGAACTGATGGGTGAGGTAGATTACTGTTCATTCTGTTGGGTTGGATGTTGTTGCTTTGATTTCTCTCTTGAGCCATAGCAATATCTGGCCTTTAATCTTTGGGTTTTGGTTGTTTTTATATTCGTGAGGTTTTATTATGGTGTTCCGTGTGTAACACTGTTTTGAGTACTTCTTGTAGGGCTGGTCTTGTCTTGGTGAATTCTCTGAGGCTTTGATTGTCTGGTAATGTCTTTATTTCTCCTTCATATACGAAGCTTAGTTTTGCAGGGAATAAGATTCTAGGCTGGGCATTGTTTTGTTTCAGAAGAGTGAGAATGGGGCCCCAGTCTCTCCTTGCTTGTAAAGTCTCATTAGAGAAGTCTGATGTTATTCGAATTGGCTTTCCCTTGTAAGTTACTTGCTTCTTTCGTCTTACAGCTCTTAGAAGGGCCTCTTTAGTTGATATTTTGGTCAGTCTGATGACTGCATGTCGTGACGTCTTCGTGTTTGCATTGAATCTCCCAGGGGTCTTCTGAGCTTCTTGAACTTGTATATCGAGATTTTGAGTAAGGCTTGGGAAATTTTCCTCTATTATATCTTCAGAAAGCTTGTCCAACCCTTGAGTGATGTCTTCTTCTCCTTCTTGTAACCCTATGACCCTCACGTTAGGTTTTTTCACATAGTCCCAGAGCTCTTGTAGGCTTTGCTCTTTTCTCTTGTTTCTCTGCTCTATCTCTGTGACTGATTTATTTAATTGGAAAGTGTTATCTTCAATCTCTGAGATTCTTTCTTCTGTTTGATCTACCCTGTTCTTGAGACTTTCCACTGTATTTTGTAGTTCCCTGAGTTGATTCTTCATCTCCAGGACTTCGGTTAAAGTTTTCTTCACTGTGTCAATCTCTTTAGTGAACCTTTGTTCCATATCCTGGAGGCGTTTTGTGGTTTCCTTATGTTGGTTATTGAGTTGTTCTTGCAGGTCAGTGAGTGTTCTTATGATCCACATACGAAATTCCTCTTCTGTCATTTTGGTTGCCAGGTTTTGGTTATTGTCTGTTTCTAAGGGGCTGGTGCTCCTTTTTGGGGGTGTGTTTTCCGTTTGTTTCTTCATATTTCCGGAGTTCCTTCGCTGATTTCTTCCCATGTCTCTCAGTTGTTGTTTCTTTCTTTTAGGTTTTCGTTTGGGTATTCACAAGTCTTGTTTAGTTTCTGAGCCAGTAGGTGGTGTTGCTCACTTGTGGCGGCTGTCCCTGGGCTGGTGTCTGCAGGTCTCTCTACTCGCTGGGGAGCTTGCCAGTAGTCCGAGATGCAGTGGAGGGGAAACAGCTGAATCACCTACCCTTCCAGCTGGTCTCTGGGCTGCTCCAGCCGCCTGCCTCCTTAATTACACAGGTGGAGATAGATGGCAGGAACTGGAACAGTTCCTATCTCAGCTCCACCCCCAAGGCGGGGCTAGAATCTTTGGAGCCAAAGGCCCAGCTCCCAGTCACCAGAGTGTGCGGCTGGTAAAATCTCTCTGTCTTTATATCCACCAAGGGCAGCCTCCTACGAGGCTTGGCCCTGCCCAGTCAAATTCCAGGGCCTGGACACCGAGCCCGGGAGACCTATGTAAGGAGAGACCGACCAGAAGCGGGCAGGCAGGCAATGGGACCCACCAATCCCTGTCTTGTGACTTCTTAATTACACAGGTGGAGATAAGCGGCAGGAATGGGAACAGTTCCTACCTCAGCTCCGCCCCCAAGGCAGGGACAGAGACTTTGGGGCCAAAGGCTCAGCCACAAGTCCCGTCTTCTGTCTCTTTAATTCCACAGGTGGAGATAAGTGGCAGGAACAGGAACAGTTTCTATCTTGGCTCCATCCCCAAGGCGGGGATACAAACTTTGGGGCCTAAGGCCTAGCCCCAAAACCCCGGATGTGGGGGTCGTAAAGTATCTCTGCCTAATAACCACTAAAGGCAGTCTCCTACGTGGCTAGGCTCTGCCCAGCTGGGTTCCACACTCTGGACACAGAGGGCGGGAGACCTGTGTAGGGAGAGACCGACCAGGAGCGGGCAGGCAGGCCCTGGGACCCACCAGTCCCTGTCTTCTGGTTCCTTAATTACACCGGTGGAGATACTCGGCAGGAATGAGAACAGTTTCTATCTCAGCTCCGCCCCCAAGGCTGGGACAGAGACTTTGGAGTCCAGGGCGGGGCTCCGGGTCGCAGGAGAGTGTAGAAGACAATGTTTCTCTGCCTTAAACTACCAAGGGCAATCTCCCCTGTAGTACTGCCCCGTCCAGGCAGGGTCCACCCTTTGAGCACAGAGTCAGTGCCACTTGTGCAGCAAGTGACGGTCCAATATCAAATTGGTGGAGCAGGGGCGTGTACCAGCGCTCTCTCTGCACCTCCCCTCCAAACCCAGAGCCCAGGTCAGCGCTGGAATGCGGAGACTGAGCGGTGCCGGAGGGGCAGAGGAAGGGGGGTCCTAATGGATCAAGGAGTCTAATTTAGCACACTCTAACCTCTCAGTGCTGTCCCAAACCTCCTCTATATCCAAATTCAAAGCCTCCTTCTGTGTAAACTCCCCTTAACCTTGACCTGGGATTGTTCTGCAGGGAGATGCCCGAGTGGGCTCTGGTTCCTGCTGCGCGGAGAGCGGTTGCTGGGCTCGGACCCTCCCCCTCCTTATACTGCCGCTGCCGTGTGCTCTGGAGAACCCAGTGTTCCCTGCTCTAGTCTCCTCTCCACACGGCTTTGTCCCACGCTGCCACTTCTCACCAACTTCAGGTACCTCCCGGCCTACGTGGGAGTGGAGCTCGGTGGGGGAGGGGGTGTTGCTCAGCTCCAGGTAGGGCTGGCGCCACTGCCAGCCGGCAGCGGCTTAAACCGCGCCTCGCTCCCTCCCTGTTGTGTGCCTCCAAATCCCCGATTTTTGTGGAAGAATAATCGGTTCACCTTTGCTTTAGGCTGTAAATGGTCTTATCCCTCCGTTTCCCGGTGGATGTCTGCAGGCTTGTGAAGCTGGTCCTGTGGAAGTGCGGATTGCTCGCTTGTGGCTATTTGCTTTCTTCACTTTTCGCTCTGGGAGCAGAGAGCCAGGAGGGCACCCCTACTCTGCCATGTTTTCGGGCCTCCCCTGTGATATCTTTGGTGGTGACACTTCTTCTCTTCAATATATCATCATAGCTCACATTTTGATGCATATAACATTTCCTGGTTTGTTCCTGCTTCCAATTTTTACTGTCTCTAATACACACACTATAATATTTCCAGAGTCATTTTTAATACTGCAAGCTGATTCTGAGTTCACTGTTTACAAATTTTCAGTATGTTTTGCTAATCTTCAATATCAAGTCAAATAGCATGCATTCCACTACAGGACCCAACTTTCAAAGTCTATTCAGCCAAAGACCATCGGAGAAAGATTGTGTTATCAGCAATATCATATCTATTGATTGGAGATAGTCTGGGAAGGTGCTCCAGGTGAATCAGGAAATGCCATTGGACAGGCATTTTCTTGAAAGGTCTGAGTCCTCTATGAGGATATGAGGGTCTCTATGGGAAATTTTGGTCTGTTTAGGATGTGTTGATTTTTCTCAAAGAGATTAGAAGGGGAACAAGCAGGGATTGAGTACTGTCATGAGATAAAGACAGTTTATGAATTAGGTATTCCCAATAATGGCTATATGAGGCAAAGAAGGTTGTAGCTTCCTTGGTAAGAAAAGAATAATCATTCAAACAAGGGGTCATTATATCATTTACAGCTGTTGCATAACTTTGGGGAGAAACAATGTTTCAGGTTAACTTGGCAGCAGCCTTACCTGTGTCTGCTCTCCAACTTGGTTAACAGTTGGGCTGCTTTGATCTCTATCATCCAAGCCGATTTTCCTACTTTCATGGCTAGGTAGGATTTTACTCATTTATCACTAACCTCTTCAATCTCATTTCTCACCTAGAAATTTATATCAAATTACTGATAATTTTCCCAAACAAAAGAAATCAGGATTTTTATCTGATCTCCAGAATTTGCATATGTTCTATATATTTGGAATCCCTTTCTACAAGCCTTATTCCCCTCCACTTTCAACCAATCATTAGGGTATACTTTAGATATACCCTTGTCTTGAAGGCCTTAGGCAACATGAAATACATGAACGTTGGCTTGTTTGATACCAGGTAGCCTCCAGATTTGGGGAAAATTTGTTATTTTCTGACAGGCTCTGTCTCCTTCCTTGACCAAGAAGGAGACTGAGGCCTGCAGAAGGGGTTAAACAAAGCATGAAATGATCTGAAATGCCTAGCACATACTGAAATATACTATAGACCTTAGTAGCAAGTGCAACAGCCTTGAATAATAGATCTGGAGTTAGAATTGAATAAATATTTATTCTGGAGACCTGGAATCTGTTAAAAGGACTGCCCTCAATACATGTCAATGCCCTGACATCCTCAACAAATATTTTTTCTGGTTGTTTTTTCATTTCTATGTGGGATTTCCCATTTTTCTGTCCCTCTGTTCATTTTCCTCATATTCCAAAGCTCTGAATAGATTTGAGATTAGCTTCTGTCCCACCTAATAAATCACTTTTTTTCTTCTTGACTGAATGAGATGAAAAATGTCAGAGGAGGAAGGGATCACTACTCTACCATAGTGTTTTTGGAAACTATTTTAAAAGACACACTTTGAATTTAGACAGATTTGCAATGCCCTTTTAGATCTAACATCCAATAACTTAAGAAAGAAAATAAGTGTATACATTTCAGCCTCAGTTATCTCAACTAAAAAATGAGTATATCTGTCTACTATATTAGAATCTGGTAAAATTAAGGTAGGCACCTCAGATTATACTAACTCACAGCCTAGCATATACCTAGTAGAGATTCTCAAAAGAGTAACTATAATTTCTAATCATAATTGCTGTTAAATTGCTCCATCAAACTGGCATATAATGGATGAAGCTGACATACATGTATGGTATATATATATTTCAGGATGGTTGGACTTGAAGAATGAATGCAGTAAGAAATTCTTCAAGTTAAACAAAAATGCACTTGGCGAATAAGCAAGATAATAGAAAAAAACTGTAGCCTGCATTGGAAACAGAAATGCACCAAAAATGAGGTGAGGAGATTTTATGAAATTGAATAACACTAACAGTCATAATTCAGGTGAAAAATGGAGGCTGAAGAAAATGATTTTTCCTAGAAACCTGAAAGACTTCTATATCTTCTTAATTTCTGGATGAAACAAAGGAGAGGACCTTGTGTAAAGACACACCCCAAAGCTCTCTTATGGAACCAAATCCTGAACACAAGGACAAAGATGTTCAAGCACTCCTGGAGTCATGACTACTAGAACTTGTACCCTTCATCTTTCTGGCCCGAGGTACATACTTTTTATAGGTCAGAAGAGTCACAGTCTCAGGCTTACAGATTCCTTCATAAATTATCTTGCTTAGTCAAAGATAAAAGTCAGATTTCTCCTTCTGAGGGAAAATTAAACAGCCCATAGGTGTAAATAAAACAAGTGTCAGGTTTACTCACCTTGATGCAGTCAAGCTCTGGGTTAGTCCTTCTGGCAAGTTGAGGATCCCCAAGCAATACTTGTATCCTCTTTGGTTGTAGAGCTCTTGGCTAGTATAAACTGTCACCAAGATGTGAGTTTTTCGAATTCTTGTTCTATCAGGGAAAGAAAACCCTCTGCAGAATCTCAGTCCTTGAAGTACACATTTCCCTCTCCCTCCACAATTACAACATATGTTTGGCTCAGAAGTTACCTCACTCTTAATTAAATTTTAATCATTTTAATAGAAAGATGTGTAGTGAGAAAGTGAACAACTACCAAGGCTCTATATAGGGTTTTTCATTTTTCTTGTCCTCTTTTCACCTTCCCAAGCTTCTAGATCTCTGAATCAGAATACAGACCAGATTTTGAAACACATAAGTCACTTCTCTTTCTTTCTTGAGGCCTTCTTTATACACAGGGTCATAATAAATATGACAAGCACTGGAGATTCCACTTTCTGAGCACATCCTAAACCTGGATCTAATGAAACAGGATGAGAGTCATCTTGTTCTACCTATGCACATTGGTGGTTCTAAGTTTTTGCCATAAGTGGTTGTTTTATTCCTTGTCTGTTAAACCAGAAATGAACTCAAAAAGTAAAAGATCCCTCCTCCCTTCTTTAATAGACCAATCCTGCCTTGTAAAGGATCAATGACATTTGTATGATTTTCTACATTCAAGAATGGTCTTCTATGTAATTTTTTTGCCTTCAAGAAGGGTTATTTCCGTCTTCACTACAAAGAGATATAAAGAACTGAGAATAGAGGCAAGAATACAATTATTGTTCAAGAAGTAAGAACAGAACAGAGCTGGGCTGGGAGGAACGTTTTTGATCACTGCTTCTCCCTTCATTTTTTGGGTGATGGTATCTTCATTACTTAGAGGTGCATCTGGTACACAATAGATGCTAAAAACACTTGAGCAATAAAGGAGTGATAGGTTTTTGAAAGAAACGCTATTTTCATTCAATTTTAAATTGGGAAATCCAGGAAAAAATAGGTTAAATTACCCTTGACACTTACAGGGGTAATACAAATGGAAAATAAAAATCCCGAATTTTCCTTGGTACAAAAGAAGGGAATTTGTAGAATTTGCTTTAGATATTTAATATTTTTAATATTTTCTCAGCTCCTTTGAGATGTATGTAAATCATTCCAAAAGCTAAATAATGCTCTTGCTATTTTTACAAGGCACGAATGTTTTTCACAAGGTCCTGGAACCATCTTTTGAAATGTTATAATCAAGGAAGATAGTGCTCCAGTATCCCGTTTTAGGTGGGAAGGAAGGTGTCTAACATCTCTGGGCACTTTGTTCCAAACTCAACAATTATCCTCTGTCATTAAGATATGAGAAGTTTAATTTTTCTTTGATTAAAGTCAATTAAAACTGATAATCACCCAAATTGCCATGTGAAATTTTGCACAAATCTATGTGTATTCTATGCCATTTTCTTATGAAGCTCGAGTTCAGGAGAGTAAAATACTTTCCTGAAGCTACATTGTGCTAAGGGGCCAAGCCAGAACTGGAAGCCAGATACTTTCCCGGCTGCAAATGTGTCCTTCCTTCATCTTAGCTCAAGGTTCCTCCATCAGTTCTTCTCCACATCTGCTCACTCATCCATTCAATGATTTTTTATGTGTTTATGGATTCGTTTATCTTTTCAACATACATCAAGTCAGAAACTGTTAACTGCTTAATACTTGGGTTCAAAACTTACAAGTTTTTCTGACTTCTGCTCCTCCCCAAAATCTCCATATCTGGTGGGGTGTTCCTGCATTATCCCATGCATCTGTCTCCTTCCTTTTATTCATTTTTTTGACACATTGTGGAGCATTTCTGGATCAGGCCCTGTGCTGAGACCTGGGACACACCTGTCTATTTGTCCCCCTGTCAGCAGAAGCTGAAGGGAAAATCGTGGTCCAGGGTTTCTTTGTTTCAATAGCTTCCTAACTGGTCTCTCCTTCACTGGTCTCATCACCTTCCACACTTACTGAGAGTCCACAGTGAGGACAATTCCTAAACCTTCAGTTTGGGAATATTAAACTACTTTGCTCAAAGTTCTTCGAAAGATCTTCAGTCCCTTTTATCTGGATTTCAAACCATTTCACATCATCATTTCCCATTTTTCTAGGCTTGATTTCAAATTAGTTCTAGCCTAAATCAGTGTTTCACATTTAAATAGACTCTTTCCTTTTCCTTTGAGAGGAATCCCCACATCCACACCTGCCCACTCTCACATTACCCCTTTTCCTCAATGGGTCATCTTCATTGCTTCAATGTAATGTTATATGACTTTCTCAGAGCTGCTATCTTTTTTGATTTATTCTTTTTTATCTTTTTCTATTTTGTTATATAATGTGGTAGTGTGACTTCCTTTCTCAATCACTGTCTCTTGTAGGGCAATGCCATCATATCCTACTAACCCAATGCTAGCAAACTGACATATGAACTTAAACAGAATTGAGCTGTGTTATCTTGAGTATCAGAGCTTAGAACAACTTTCTTTTCTTTTCTTTTCTTTTTTTAGTAGTTGTGGAGATAAGAAAGACTGGGGGAAAGGCAAAGAAAAAGACCCAGCAAATTAGAAGAGGGATAATATGTTTCTTACTAGAGAGTTGTATAAGAGGCAGTTGTTCCCCTTGCCTACCTGTGGGTAGTGCCTTGTATCAGGTAACTCTGTCTTGTTATGGGCCAGTAAGGAATGTTTCCTTCTTAAATGTCAATGTGATCTCTCACTAAATGCATACATAATTCATGCCATTAAATGTTTTCTATATTATATATTTAAAATAAATTAATATTAAGGACAGTGAGTAGACTTGTAGCTTTGTTGTTTAATCTGTTTATCTGTTAAGTGAGAGGTCTTGGGTTCAAGTCCTCTTGGGATTTTCCTTTTCTTTTCTTTTCTTCAATTTTCTTTTCTTTCTTCCTTCCTTTTCTTCATTTCCTTTCTTCACTTTGTTTCTCCTGTCCTCTCCCCTCCTCTCCCCTCCTCTCCTCTACATTCCTCTCCTCTTTTATCTTCTTTTTTCCTGTTTATCTTTTTTTTACATTCCATTGTTCCCTAATGCTTAGTTTCTTCCCAGAAAGTTTGGAGCCAACTACTCAAGTCTACATTGACTTCATCAGGTGCGTTCCACAGTTGACCTATCACCATTCGGATAATCAATAGTGTCTGTAGTACTCTATCTTTGATAAGATGAAAAACACTAGTGATAGGTTAGGAAAATGGTTTTTAAATTGTGCTTAGGATTCAACTATTTAAATCAACATTATTAAAATGTTTTAAAATAAGTCTAATAAAGAAACAATATGATATTTAATTTTAAGAATTGAATAACTTGGAGATAACTAAAACCATCAATTTTTATCATTTGCATTAATTATAGCATAAAGTCATGAAATTAAAACCTTGCTTTTCAATTATAAAATTTCTTTATTGTTTCGAATTCCAAAACAAATATATATACAGAATTTCTAAATAGTAAATTTCTATTTCTTTTAATTACAGTGTAAAATCATAAAACTTAAAACTTCGTTTTTAATCATAAAATTTTCTATTGTTTTGAATTCAAAAAGAAACAACCTGTACATAATTTTAAAACCTTAATAAATTAAAGACTATCTGAACAGTACATTTCTATTAGCATTAATTATGGTATAGAGTCATGAAGTTAAACTGATTTGATTTTAGTTGTAAAATGTATTTATTGTTTTCTTCGAATCCTACCATTTCTCAAATTTGAATTCTAAAATTCTAAATATTTAATTTTAAAAGGTCTGTATTGTTTTATTTAAATTCTAAAATATCTTTGATATATTATTTTGACTAAAAATGATAAACAGGAGAAAATTTTTGGAAGCATATATCAAATATCTGTAATAAAGAGAAAAAGAGATATAATTTATAGATTGAGACAATCCCCATATTCCTATGAACACAATGGGTGAAATATATCTCCTAGAAACAATTCAAAGAGTATAAATCTGATATAACAATTGCTATTGGTTAATTCAAATTACTTTTCTCCATTTTACATCTTGGGATAGCCTATAAACATTCTTTTGAAGTAGCATTTTACAATAAACCATGAAAAATGGTTGTAAACAACTTCTTGGGTGAGCACTGAGGGTGTCAGAGGTGTTAAGGAGGAAAGAGGGTTTCTGTTGGATCTTGTTTTTTTCAATAGCATCAGAAGAGAAGGACTTAAGGAGAAAGAAGGTTAGGGTGGAGATGAGAAACTCATATTGACTCCTGGAAAAAGTAAAAATGGCTTTCAGTAGACAGTGCAAAGAGTATAGAAGAATTTTAGCCACAATGGAAAGGAGAACATCTCTTCCTCAGTGGAAAGAGGCAGACTCTTGTCAGTTCTACTAAAATTTAACCTACTGGGCCTGAAAACAGATTTTTCAGGCACCCTAGCAAGGATGGGTGACAAAGTAATAACTTCTGCCAATAATAATATGCACAAATATTTGGTTGAAATTTCCAACAGATTTCCTTTCCTAACACAAATGCTCCTTCTTCCTGCCTGTTGCTGTCTTCTCTTCCTCCCTATTCATAAGGCAGATATATCAATAACTGTACAAGCATGAAGACAATGACATACCAGAGCATTAGTGAAAAGAATGACTGGAAGAAATTTGTCTTTCCAGCTTTCTTGGAGCCCCTGAACCAGACAGACTGCCTAGTAATAAACTTCTTATACACAAAAAATGTAATCCCATTGTAACAACCATCAGAATACTCCTTGTAGACCACAAATGCTATAAAAGTCCTTGGCCAGGGTCCCCAGCTGTTGCATTTTTAAATGTTTTGCTGTGTTTGTGCTGAAATCAAGCTTCCCATGAACTGCTTTTAGCTAATAACTGAGTATACGGGCATGCTAATATACACATGTTCCAGGGAGACCTAGCACTCCTCTGATGGCTGAATTTAGCTCCAGGACTTCTTTCTTAACTCAACTCAGACTGCAAGACAGCCTAAGATGCTTTCACCCAAATTTCTTCCTTCTATTTTTCACTCAGAATCACATTTGCATTGTGGTATGATGGTCTTCTCAGCCTTCATTTACTCTCAAAGGCATTTGACCTAATAACATTTAATATTGTCTTGGTGTTTGCTTCTTAGAGGACCTGGACTAAGGCATTATTCTTCTAATACACTTCTAATTCATGCTGAACAAAATTTTTTCTGTGGAAAAAATATCACAAAATGATACCCCTTTGGAGGTATGATACTCCAAAATGATACTCCTAACTGAAGGAGTTAATGTACGAAATAGTTTTCTCAACTTCTCGGTGAATGTGCCAGCAGTTAACCAGCTATAATACCTGCCGATCAGCATGAAGGGGCTAACACTGGCATAACCAAGTCCTAGACATATTTTAATATTTAAAATTACAGAATCATTTGTCAAGGTAGAACCTGTGTAGGAGGAGCAAATAAAATCTGCCCAATAAAAGAAAAGGAAACAGGTCATGAGAATTAAAGTACTTTGAGTAGCTCTGATCTCTGGGCTAGATTTTTTTGCAAACCTAAAAGTCTGAAGGTAAAAGACACGTTTATGATGGTTATACAGATGAAGAGCCATGTAACTACTACTCCAGCCCATGAGGCTCAGAAAGATGATATCTCGAAGAGCCATGAGACTCAGGAAAAGCCACCTAACTACTTGCTTAGATGGTAACATATAACAGTAACCAATATATGGTCCAATTTCAGATCTGTTCATGCTATTGACTGTTGTGATATAGTGCAGCAAGTTAGAGCTTATAAAAATATTAAAGATCCAAAAGAAGAGGAGACAGGGAAGAACTTGCCATGCAGTCCATGGTTTGAGCTTTCTCTGGAACGTGATCCTGGGACTAATGGTGATGGCCTGGACCATGCTGAGGAGACAGGTGGTACAAATGGAAAGTCCCCGAGCCACCCTCCCCAGATAAACTGTAGCTTTACAACCAAAATTATCCAGGATGTTACTGAAATGAAGAGCTGATATTACATCGGGGATTGCTCGGGTACAAAGTGTCATTGCATTAGCAAAAGCAAGGTGGATGAGAATAAGGTCTATGGGTTTTTTCTTAGGACCCATGACAAATATGTGCACATGCTTCACCAACAAAAAGAAATTCCCTCCAATGCCAGGTCCAGTAAGAGAAAGAAGGATTGTTCCCCTGATGAGGTTATTCCCAATCATCTTCTGACATCATAAATAAAACTAATGAAAAACTTTTGAGAAGCAAAAATAAGTAAAGATGACATATTTCAGATCTGTGGCTTTTCTCAATGTTTACTCTAGTGGAAAGAACAGTTTTAGTTCTGAAATATGTAAATATACCTGGTTCTATCCTAGCAGTTCTCTAATGTCATTCTTTACTGTCTTTTTTTTTTCTTGCTTTCAAGGATACAGAGATGACAACTACAATTTAAACATAAATGTTAAAGTTTATTTCTGCCTGTCCAAGATTTCCTGCTATTCATGCCTAAAACTTACAAGATGAGTTTCTTCTCAGACAATATTTAGCAAAAGTCAACATCACTAAGTCAATTTCCAAGCCATGATCCTGGCTATCATCTTAGATGACTCCTTCCCTTTTACCACTCAGGTCCTGTTTACCAACATGTACACACTCATCCTTCAAATAGGTATTGGGCAGATAAATAATCATAGCTTCTCCAAATATTTGCACTTGCCCAAAGGACAGTACTTTCACAGGGAAACCCATATGGCTTACCCCACTCCCCCAACCCTATCAGTAGACCTTGGCCAACATCTAACACAGAGGTAGGGGAATAGGAAACTCCATCCCCCTTGCGTCAAGTTGGGACAAACTCTGTGATAAAATCTGTGTTCCCAGTCTTCCATATGGGCTGGATCAGATGGAAGCTGATATTTTTTCTCCTGACTATTCTGTTCTTACTCTCTGTCTCTCGTGAGAACATTTATAGTGAATGCTTATAATTTTATGTTGCTTCAGCATCCATTTTAAATTTAAGTTGAACTTTTGCATACTAGAAGCAGGGCTCAGTCACTCTTGACACAGTTTTCAATTCTACCCCCCAGCCCCACACAGTCCCACAATGTGGTTGATCCCATCCAGCTGTCTGTCTTATACAACCATTCCCTGGTGACCACATCATGATGGGTCAGGTAAATGCAGCTTGTTTGACTGACCCTACTAGACCTCACACATCTCATGGACTGTGCAGATATGCCACAGTGACCCCCTCTTAGTCACTGTGTGATCTCCTGGACTTGCTCCTGCTTGCTTTAAATCCACCAATTAAAACTCCCCAAGGGAAACCTGCTTTAATAATGCCCTGGATCCAATGAAAGCATTGGCCTTGGGTCTTTTTCTCTCTCTCTGCCTACTGTCACTGATCTCAGTGTGTGTGCCCTCCAGGTATGACATTTAATTCTCCATGGTCTGCTAGTACCTCCAGGAGACTCTTAAACTCTCACTTTGCGGATTTGCCCTTGAAGCAGTGGCTGTGCTGATTTCTGACACCACAACTGCTTAAAGGGATCGGAACAGGTGGATGCCCTCTCACAGCTCTTACCTCTGAGCCTCCGGTAGCTGCTGAGGACAGTAGCAACCAGCTAAGTTGATGGAGATACTTGAAGGGTTTCATTCAAAACACTCTTCCAATAATGTCAGAAAAACAGTCCCTGTCTCAGGCTCTTGGTCTATGGGCTGCAACTAAAGGACACACAACTTACTGATTCTATGGTTTGATCACAGTTATTTTCTCAATCAGAAATGCCCCACCTTGTAGGTCAAACCACCTTAACATTTCACATGATTTTTAAAAGCACTTTATAAGTGGTATCATTATTTATGTTTATTCTCCTTCTATATTCTAGTCAGAAAGAGCTTTTGTAGCAACAGTCTATTCCTTTTGCTTTGCTCCTTACAAACCATATATAGCTTCACATGTCAACTTTTAATCTATTTGTGCTTTATTATTTGGTGTTCTCTCTTTCCTATCAAACTTAGTTTTGAATTACTTTCAACTCATCCCAAACTCGGGAAAGACTGACACTGTATCTTGCCAACAGATTATGCATAATCTCCGTAATCCCATCTCTTGCCCAACCACTGCCCTTGATATAGCTAACTTCTGCCCATCTCTCCCAAATCACCTTAGAATTCTGGAAAAGCTACAGACTTATATTTACTGTGGGGCTGATGGGAAGAGAGGTTATACATATATTTGAAAAGCTCTTACAAGCTCTTACTTCTAGCATCTAAGGATCAATGAAATGCCATCTGTGTGAATCTACTCAAGTCAGGATTTTCTGTAGAAAATGCTGGGAAAAGGTACATGTATTCCAGATTCTTGAGCAGTATCATGAAATATGAGAAGTATAACAGTTCAGGGATCATAGGAACACAATTTGTAATCAGCCACTCTGTAGTTCAAATTCTGGCTTCCCCAATTCCCAATTCCTGTCTGTATGATGTTGGACATATTACTTGTTCTGTTTGAGGCCCAAAGTTTTCATCTCTAAAATATGAATGGTGCTTTGTGCTATATGGGTCCATTGTGAGGATTAAATAAACTGATGTACACAGTGCTTATGTCAGTGCCTAGCATGTACTAAAGAACCATTTTCTAAATACAATTGTTTGGCTTATTATGTGTCCCCATGCCTGTTTTTTTTTTGTTGTTGTTTTATGCTGTTTTGTTTTAATTATCTTTAATTATGAATTGTGTTATATTTTGGAGTTTGAAAAGGAAAAATTCAGAATAAATGTTAATAACATATTAATAAAGAAGTCAAGAATACCCTATCCTGAAAAGACCAAAGGATATCAGATATCAGGAACAGCTTCAGTAAAACCTTCCCACCTCCAGAAGGGAACAATGCACAAATGCTGAGGGGAGACTACAGAGAATAAGTGCTTCCACAACCCAGGTTGAAATGTCCTTGATTCCTGATGTCACCTACACCTTCGTCACCTGTATAAGGAGGGGCAGCCTAGGGCATAGTGCATGAAACACACTCCTTTGCAATGGCCCCAAGCCCACTGTGGACTAGAAAAAAGGAGATATTTCTGGATGGCAGTTGGGAAATGATCAGTCATCTTTTCCCTGGGTCCTGCTAACTTGTGTTTCCACAAGTGACAGAGAAGTCTAGACTCTTATCTCTCACCACCTGCCCCTGACCAGACTTGAACAGTTTCCCTTCCACAGCCAAAGGCAGCCCCAACCCATAATTATCAGGTACACCCACCTGGATAGTCTGTGCAGCATGGCTCTGGGTGGCTGTTCTGGCAAAGCAGCACCAGCCAGGGCCTCTTATTACTTCCCCAATCCCCAGTGCTCATGGGCAGCTCTCACTGTTGTCAAGATGTCATCATCATAAGTTTTGGCTTTGCCAAGGGAAAAGGAATCCCTTTATACACTGTCAATCCTTGGAGTTCAAGTCTGTTCTCTCCCTACTGCTCCATAATTTGCTGATCCCAGTATAATCCTGATCCTAATTAGAGTAAATGTACAGTAATGAGTAGGAGGCACCAACTCATATGCACCTTTCTAGCTTTTTCTACAAAAAGTCCTGACTTGACTACATTCATTGGCGTTTTGTTGAGCCTTAAATGCTAGAAGTAAAGGCTTGTAAAACTTTTTAACATATATATATAAAACCTTTCTTCCCAAGGGTTCATCCCATAATGATGAACAGTTTGCTACAGGGTCCAGGTTTCTCGGACTTTATCATGTTCTCGTCCCATCCTCCCTATTCATCATCAAAGCTCAGGAACCAATTTGAGAATCAAAATGATCACTTTCTTGGCCTGGCACGGGGACTCATGCCTATAATCCTAGCACTGTGGGAGGCTGAGGCAGGAGGATCACTCAAGGTCAGGAGTTTAAAACCAGCGTGAGCAAGAGCGAGACTCCGTCTTTACTAAAAATACAAAGAAATTAATTGGTCACAAAAATATATAGAAAAAATAAGCCAGGCATGGTGGTGCATGCCTGTAGTCCCAGCTAACTGGGAGGCTGAGGTAGAAGGATAGCTTGAGCTCACGAGTTTGAGGTTCTGTGAGCCAGGCTGATGCCATGGCACTCTTGTCCTGGCATCAGAGCGAGTCTCTGTCTCAAAAAAAAACAGGTGATCACTTTCTGAACATTTTAAAAGGACACTCTACATTGATAATGAAAGATCATTGAGTGCTTTTGGGGTACAGTGTCTAGAACATGGCAGAAGGGGGGCTTCTGGGTGTTGCCATTGTCTTTTTTTTGATTTGGGTGATCACTGTATGCATATGGGTCAGCTTATACAACTCACTGAGATATTCACATATCATTTCTACACTTTTTGTGTGCATATTTCTTTTAAAGATTACTACCAAGTAATGCCACTGGCTCTGGAAGCTCATGTCCTGGAGTCACAGTCCAGATCTAGCGGAGTGGGATATGTGTAGCCCTCTCAGCATTGACACTACTTCTGAGGCCCTAATACTCTTTCCAGAAAGGGTTCCTTTAGGTTCTGTTAGACAATAAAAGGTGTCAAGGAGAAGAAGGCAGCTGATTTTGACATCCATCACCCAGCAGTGTGGATTAGCTTAAACAATACCATTCTGATTTAGGCACACCCTTCCCTTTGGAGTGTCCAGTCCAATTCATAATGCCCAGGAATGTGCTGCAGTGGAAGCAGCTGAGACCTAAAGTTCAGGTAAATATTTTTCTAGCCACAAGAGCAGCTGTGTTTCTGTCAGCTGAGTTAGGTAAGTGGTAGTGAAAGGAGGAGGGAAGGGAGAAGGACTCCTAATCATGCCCAGAGGAATTGAGCTGCTAGCAGAGTCTGTGAGGTTTTCTTGCACACTCTTGACTGTGGCAGCACCAAGTCTCCTCTGCTGCTCCAGCCTGTGTCTTGCTGAAGACTGAGACTCAACCCTGTCCTGCCTGGGGGCCACTGAGGATGCAATTACCAAGTATTTTGAGATTCTTCTAAATTCACGTGTGTGTGAGATTATAGTTACAATCAAAGTTTTCCTATGTTTAGAGGCCTCATATAAGAATAAAGAAGACATAGGTGATTGCAGTTTCCCTAAAGGATGCAACAGATTTCTAAAACTTCTGCTCAGAATATGAAAGAAAACATCCACAAAAGTTAATAATATTAATAATATCGGTCTAGAGCATGTGACATAAATTATTTGACTGTCAAAACAACCATAGGAATAAGTTAGGTGCAGAGGCCAGAGGGGTTAAATGGTTTTTTCAAAGATGCATACGTCTGAATCTGACCTAGATCTAATGACTCCCAATCCAGCATTAGTGTCTGAAATCTTCTTATAAAAGTCCCACAATCATGGATTGATCATTATATAAAGGACCCAGATATTTAGGGGTTGGACTGAATTTCAGGTATTTAGAATTATAAGACAGAAAAGAAGAAACAGAGAAGAGTCTAGGTGAATATACAGAATTCATAGCCCAGGCATCACAATATTTAAATAAATGTATGAATTATCATCCACAGCCTGAGGGACAAGTCATGTAATACTTTATTTTTTAAAGGTATGTTGCCACTGAATCTCAATTTTCTCAGTATAGTGATACATTGTGCTGATTTTCTGGGCTTCCTCTTCCTCCCAGGATAGTTCTAAACTTGTAGGATCTCATAGGACAGGCGTGGGGTGGAGAGGCCTCTGGCCGTTGCTGTTCCACATACTGCTTGTCTTCTGTGCCTGGCTGCAGGGGGTCAGAGGCTCTGAGGCACACATGCTGGGCTGTGCCAGGCCAGGGCCTAGTCCACGTTGAGGGTCACATGCCTCCAATCTCACATTCTCTAGGTCAGATGTTCAGGTGGGCTTGGCTGGTCTCTGTGCTCCAGCTCTCAGGGGGCTGAAATCAAGGTGTGGGCTGGCCGGGAGTATTGCCTGGAGGGTCAGGGGAGAATCTGCTTCCAAGTTCAGTCAGGCCATGGCAGAATTCAGTTCCTTGTGGTTGTACAACTGAAGTTCACTTTTTCTTCCTATCTGCCTGGAGTCTCTCTTGTCCCCTTAAAGCTGCTTATATCATCGTCATGTTGGCCATTTCTTTTCCTAAGAAGCAACAGTGCATGAAGAATCTCTTTGAGTTTTCTTTTTATTCATCTCTATTGCTTCTAACCAGAGAATGTTCTGTTTTTAAGAATTTTTGTGACTATATTGAACCCACCCAGACAATCCAAGAAAATTTCCTTATTTTAACATCTGTAATCTTAACTATATCTGCAGAATCCCTTCTGCTATGTAAGGTAACATATTCACATTTTTTGGAGGTAAAGATGTGGACACATTTTGGTATACCATTATTCTGCTAACCACAGAGATATTTTCCTAGTGCCCTACAGTATTTCTACCAAACTACATTTATTTCAGTAGAGCTTGAGAACTTTCTGAACTCCATTCTCAGACTGAGTGTGAATTATGGCCAATTGTGGTGGAACAGAAATTTTTAACTCTTTGTTATTTCAACTTACATTACTGAATGTTTAGTAAAGTTGGGCAGCTTTTCTGCTAAGAACGAGGCATACATATTCACATCTGTGATTGCCCAGTGTTGTATTTGTCCTGTTGTTATTTGACGTTCTGTATTTTCTCATTATTGGAGGGAGTCCTTTAGAAATATTTGATTTTGCTTTTTATCTGTAAGTACGATATAAATATTTTGGTAGTTTGTCACTTATATATTAACCTTGCATGTTGCTTAAGGTGTTACATAATTTTGAATGATATGCATTCTTTTTTTTTTTTTTTTTTTTGGTTTGTTGGTTTCCTTGTCACTCTTTGAATGACATTATTTGTCACTGTTTTTTTTTTTTTTTTTTTGGTGGGGGGGACAAAGTCTCACTCTGTTGCCTGGGCTAGAGTGCCATGTCATCAGCCTAGCTCACAGCAACCTCAGCCTCCTGGGCTCAAGCAATCTTTCTTCCTCAGCCTCCCAAGTAGCTGGGATACAAGCATGCGACACCATGCCCGGCTAATTATTTATTATTTTTTTATATTGTACAGCTAATTTCTATATTGTACAGCTAATTTCTTTCTATTTTTAGTAGAGACATGGTCTCACTCTGGCTCAGGCTGATCTCGAACTCTTGAACTCAAACGATCCTCCCGCATTAGCCTCCCAGAGTGCTAGGATTACAGGCATGAGCCACAGTGCCCGGCCTTTTGTCATTGTTTTATGAAAAGATTTACCTATGTTTCTTTCTAGGAAAAAAGTAACCAAGCTTGACTGCGTTGTGTGTTTTCCCCAATGGACTCTCTTAGTCTCTAGTTCTTAGGTATAGATTTTGCCACAAATAGTGTGACATTCTCTTTATACATTTGTTGTTTTAGTATATCACAGTGTCCAGCAGGACATAAGGTTTTATATGTTTGGTGTTGCAGTATGTAACAATGAGATGGGACCCTAATAGGCATTTGCCTCATAACCAATTCTTATATATCTGATTTTTCCTCCTGTAAATACTCCCTATTTAGTAATCTGGGTGGCAAATAGACTATGCTTAGCACGGGATCACTACTCTGATCCTGGGGCCTTTCTCTATCCTTCAGTACTTACATATTTTGTTACCCCAGGTGAAACGTAAACAGCCCAGCGTGCATTGCAGAAAATCTACCCATATACTTGGACAGTATCCTTTACATCAAACTTTCTTTTTTGAGCTTATTTTGTCAGAGGATCTGATATGAACTGGGAGAAGAGGTAGTTTACACAAAGCTAAATTGAATCCCTTACACCTGGAAAAAAGTCTAAACTTAACCAGTTTATTCATGTTTACTTTACCTTTAGGAAAAGCATGATGAACATGATTTATATATATATATATTACAGTGTTTTGAAAATCAGTTTTAGTAATTATGTTAATTTCCTACTAATTTGTCTTTTTCCATTTTTCATTTTGAAATTTTTAAAATATTTTATGTATTACTCAAAAGAATAATTTCCCGTATGTTAGGTCCTTTGCAATGTCTTAGAAATTTGGCTGTAAATCGAGGCTGGGCACGGTGGCTCACGCCTGTAATCCTAACACTATGGGAGGCCGAGGCTGGTGGATGGTTTGAGCTCAGCCTGAGCAAAAGCGAGAAGAGACCCGTTTCTACTACAAAATAGAAAGAAATTACTTGGACAGCTAAAAATATATAGAAAAAATCAGCCGGGCATGGTGGCGCATGCCTGTAGTCCCAGCTACTCAGGAGGCTGAGGCAGGAGGATTGCTTGAGCCCAAGAGTTTGAGGTTGCTGTGGGCTAGGCTGACTGACAGCACTCTAGCCTGGGCAACAAAGTAAGGCTCTGTCTCAAAAAAAAAGAAAAAAAGAAATTTGGCAGTAAATCTAAAGGTGAATTTTCTGTAATCATGTCATCAATATTCTAGTTAATTTTGTTTCTGTGTGGGGTTTTTCTGTTTTTAATTTTTCATGAGTATACTATCTGATAGTTTTAACTTTTTAAGAATAGCCTCTGATCATTTATTATAGACATGATTTTGTCATATAGCAAACGGCAGAAATTCAGTTCCTCTCAGATGGGATCTGATAGCACATCTGAAATCCAGTAATCCATATCGAATAATTCCATCTTGCTGTATCATCAAGATTCTTCAAATAAAGCTAAAGACAGGAGAATTTTACTATCATAAGCAATGAAGACAAATGCATAGGGAGAGTCTTAAGTATGATGGAAAAGGACAGTTGAGTAGTGACTTAGTCTTATTTACTATGTTGGAATTTGTGCTAGCAGTTTGAGCACCAGTTCTGTGTGCCTATGAACTTCATGCTGCTTGTTGTCCCATTCCATTGTGACTTCATGGAGAATTAATACCACCTATTAAGCAAAGGCTACTAAGTTAATGATATTTTCTGTTCAGAAATTAAATTTTCTTTGCAGCCTTTAGCTAAGAAATTTTTCCCATAGGTGCTCAGCTACTTAAAAACAAAACGATTCTCAAACATTCATTATTAGACACCTGGAGTTTTTGCTGGTTTTGTAACCTACTGAAATGGATAGGCTGTTGAACATTCCATATTCAAAAGTTTTACAAGGTGGTGGGGAACAGAGGATCTTCAATGTTTATTTTAAAATAAAATAAAATAAGTTCTTGATGTTTCAAAAAATGACTTTTAAGATAGACATTAGAATCTCTGTTTCTCCTTTAGACTATTTAAAAATATTTGTGTATATAAACATTTTTAGATATGAAATATTTTTGAGCCAATAAATTAATATATCTTTTAAAAATCTTTGAAAGGAATTAATAAGTTCTCCTAAAGACTCATTGAACAAAAATTCCTGTTTCATTTGGCTTTTAGAAATATTGATATATTACATGTTTATGTATTTGTAAAGTAAGAGGAATCCAAACATTTCTAAAAGCAGTTTTAAATTCCTATGCTTGAGATATATGGGCTCATAACAAATTTTTTACTATATTTTTAACAAAAGCTAAATGATAAAAAATGATCTAGGAGTTAAATGAAAGGTCTTAGTTACTAGATTACAAGGTAAAATGGGGAAAAAAAGTTTTTAAAAGACAAAAAAGTTTTTGTATCTCATATCTAAAATGAAATACTTCATGTAATATACTAATCCAGATGACTATTTGGACAAATTAGACTGAATCAATACTTTGTGTGTAAAAACAGTGCAATGTGTTCTCCATGATTACCATGTAGATAATAGTGTTAGCACAATATTCTAGATTATACAGGTCTTGTGCTTTTTTTCTCAAGAAAAGCCTAATAATTTTGAATTTCCAAAATTTCCTCTTCTTTGGTAAAATTATACATTTGTAAAATTTTATCTCAAAACAGGTAAAACATTAATAGATTATCACACTGTCTATATCATGTGTATTATAATGATTAATATATCATTAGTATATAAACTAAATATGAATATATATCTTAAATACATATTTATAAATATTTACAAAATATTAATTCTTGTAATCCTACAAAAGGTATGTTTTAATGCGATAATGTAATTTAATTTCCAGTTTTGTAATTAACATTAAGATCTTAAACTTATAGTATTGAAGTTAATTTAAATGTATATTTAGGTGTCAGTATGTTATAATGTTAATATGTCTATACTCTTATTTAATGCATTATAGAGTTCCTATACATTAGGGGATGAAAAGGGATGCATAGTTGCCTTTCCTCTATGTTAATGTATTTTTAAATCTTCTTAAGAAATGCAAAGAAATGTGTGACTATAAAGGGGATGTATATGCTAGATAATAAATGTGCTTTAGGTTTGCACGGGAAAAATGGGGCTAAATTTATTTTTATAATGTGACATATATATATATATATAAAACATTAAATTTAGCATTTTAACCATTTTAAATGCATATTTTGTGGCATTATGTATATTCGTATTGCTGTGCTACCACCATCACCATCCACCTCCAGAACTTTTTCATCTTCTCCAACTGAAACTCAGTGTCCACTTAAAACTAACTTATAGCTCCCACAATCCCATAGCCAGTCCCTGGAAACTATCAATCAACTCTCCTGTCTCTCTGACTATTCTAGGTATCTTGTATATGTGGAATCATACAATATTCATTCCTTTGTGTCTTATTTCACTTAGCATAATGTCTTCAAGGTTTATTCATGTTGCTGTATGTGTCAAAATTTCATTCCTTTTTAAGGCTGAATAATATTCCATTGTATGTATATGCCACATTTTGTTTATTCATCTGTTGATGGATACTTGGGTTTCTTCTACCTTTTGGCTATTGTAAATAATGCTGCTATGAACATGATGTACAATATCTGTTTGAGTCCTGGTTTTTGATTCTTTTGTGAATATTCCTAGAAGTGGGATTGCTGGATTATATGGTAGTATATCTTTAACTTTTTGAGCAAGCACCATACTGTTTTCCTTAATACTTACACCATTTTACATTTACATAATGTAAAAGAGTTCCAATTTCTCCAAAGGAAAAGTTCTATTTTTAATTGTTTGGTTTTTTGGTTGTTGAGTTGTAGTTCTTTATATATTCGGGATATCAATCCTTTAACAGATATGATTGCAAATATTTTCTTCCATTCTGTGAGTTGTCTTTTCACACAGGTGATAGTGTCCTTTAATGCACAAAACTTATCAATTTTGATGAAATCAATACATTTTTTTGTTGACTGTGTTTTGGTGTCATATCCAAGAAATCATTGTCAAATATAATGTAATGAAGCTTTTCCTCTATTTTTTCTTCTAAGAGTTTTACCGTTTTAGCGTTTAAATTTATGTCTTTGATCCATTTTGAGTTAATTTTTGTATATGGGTAAGATAAGGGTACAGTTTCTTTTCTTTTTTTTTTTTTTTTTTTTGCATGTAAATAACGATTTTGCCTAACATCATTTGTTGAAAAGACTGTCCTTTCCCCATTGAAAGGTTTGGGCACCATTTGTTAGAAATCATTCAACGATATATGTGAAAGTTTATTTCTGGGCTATATATTCTATTCCATTGGTCTATATGTCTGCTTTTATGTTAGTATCACACTGTTTGATTACCATAGCTTTCTTAAGCTTTGAAATCATGAAGCAAGACACCTTCAACTTTCTTCTTCTTTTTCAATATTGTTTCCTCTGCTTGGGGTCCCTTTAGATTCTATATGAATTTTAGATTTGACTTCTTCATTTCTTTTTTTTTTCTCTTTTCTTATTTTTATTTCAGCATATTATGGAAGTGCAAACATTAAGGTTACATACATTGCTCTTGTCTCCTCCTTCTTCATTTTTGCGAAAACTTCATTGGGATTTTGATAGAGTTTGTATTAAATCTACAGATTTCTTTGGATGGTGTTGACATCTCAACAATACTAAGTTTTCCAATCTATGAACGTGGGATATCTTTCCATTTATTTGCATTTCTTTAATTTCTTTGAGCAATGTTTTATAATTTTCAATGTATAAGTTTTTCACGTTTGGTTAAGTTTATTGGTAAGTATCTTATGGTTTTTGATGCTACTTTAAATGAAATTGTTTTTCATAATTTTCGTTCAGATTGTTCATTGTCAGTGCATAGAAACACAACTGAGTTTTGTATGTTGATTTTTATATTCTGCAACTTTGCTGAATTTTTTAATTAGATCTTATTTTTTTCCCAGAATCTGTACAACTTTCTACATATAAGACATTACTTATTTATTTCTTATTTGGGTACTTTTCATTTCTTCTTCTTGCTTTACTGTTCTAGCCAGGAATTCCAGCACTATGTTATATAGAAGTTGTGAAAGCAGGCAACATTATATCGTTCTGATCTTAGAGGAAAGATCTAAGGGTATGATGTTAGCTGTGGGTTTTTCATGTATTGCATTTATGATGTTGAGGTAGTTTTCTTTTATTTCTAGTTTATTAAGTGTTTTTAACATGAAAATGTATTGATTTTTGTCAGATGCTTTTTTTGCAACAGTTGCGATGGTTACGTGGGTTTTTCTACCTTCATTCTTTCATAGATTTATTTTATAGTAATTTTTTTCTGTTGCCAGCATATAAAAAAGGTAATAGAAGAAAAATTTGAAGCTACACCATAAATAAAGAAATTCTGATAGAATTGTATCTTATTTGACTATGTTTATAATATATACTGACAATACATTTTTAAAAAACAATGCAATGTGTTAAAATAACTGAAAAAGTTAGCTTAATATTGATATACTTAACTTTTAAAAAGCTTAAAAATTCTTTACTGCAAATTTAACATAACAATATAAAAAAGCGAGCAAAATTAGAATGTAGGTTTTATTCCTATTAAAATAGGGAAGTTATTTTCCGCAAGAAACAAAAGGTTCTTTTATCACCAAAGAAACTCATTAACACTTTGTATTTTGACATGTTCTCAAATATTTTTATCAAAAGTTTCTTATTAAAAATTTAATAAATTTTATAATATTCTGTGCTTCTTAATATCATATTTTAAAAGTATTGCCTCTATATACTTAAGCTTTATGGTTATATCTTGCTCCTGTGTCAACATTTCTTGATTATTTCCTCACTGAAATTGAAAATGAAACTGAGTTTAATAGGTCTTTCACACAGAGACTATCTTTGAATTTCAGCATCCTTGCTACTTAATATAAAGATTTACGTATTTATAATATAAGAAGAGGAAAACTGAAAACAATTACATATGCTGGGACATCTGAAAATTTTGATGAGATTATACTGTGATAGAGCTATCTTATTTATTTCACTTCATCAGAAAGAAAAAATAAGCATTTGTGAGTTAATTATATACATACAATACAATATAATAACATGGACTTTTAAATTATTTTTTAGTTTGAAAAGATATACTCTAATTCATGCAGAAATGGACACAAGAGTTGTCAACAAATTCATCTAAAATTATTTTGTCTTAAAGTTTTAATAATTTGTCAGTTACTAATATTTATAAGCCATTTATGAGGTAAACTAAACATCTTGGAGATGTATTGATGCCTTCACAGTCTATATGCTAAGGAATTCAATAAATGATTTTACTCTTTCTCATTCCAATAGTTCCAAGTATATAAACAGGAAAAATTTGACCAAAACATAACTGTGTATTATTAGACTATAACCTAAAGTATAAAATAAATATTCACAAGTGCATGCTGATATAAATAAATGGTTAAATAAATAAATAAGAAGAGAAGGGCAAATCATCTTTATAGACGAATTCCAAATAATTTGGGTAGATACTCCTCCTTCTAGGAGGTGGAACTTAATTATCCACCCCCCTTAAGTAAGGGCAGCACTTAGTTATTCATCTCCAAGGAATATAGAAAACATAAAATATAGTAACTTTATAGGGGAGAAACGTGGCAAAACACTGTATTTGCCAGATAATCCAGTTTAACATTACCAGTGATAACTCATGTTAACAGTGTGCATCCTGATAAGATATCATCCTAGTTAGTTCAGGCTGCTATAAAATAGACTGAGTGGCCTAAACAATAAAGATTTATTTTCATAGTTCTGGAGGCTGCGAAGTCCAAGATCAGGGTGGTGGTACTTCCAGAATCTGATGAGAATACTCTTTCTAGTTTGCAGATGGCGGTCTCCTTGTTCTATCATCAGATGGTGGAGATCAGAGAGAAAAATCCTATGTCTCCTTTTTTATTAAAGAGTATTAATCCCATAATGATGGCTCCCCATGTATAACCTAATCTAACCCTAATTCTCTTCCAATGGCTCCACTTCCAAATACCATCACATTGAGGTTTAGAGGACAGGACTTTGTGGGGGAGGCAAACATTCAATCCGTAACAGATGTGATGAGAAAGGTACTTCACTTGCATGTTATTTTCTCTCCAAACTCATAACCCCAATTTAAACAGAAAGAAAACATCAGACAAACCCCAACTTAGGGATTTTTAAAAAATACTGGACAGTACTTCTCAAAACTATTAAGACAGGTGAGAATTCTACCACTGAACTACCAATGCTACCGAAAGAAGAATGCATTATAAATTGTGTTGGGAAAACTGGATAGCTACATGCAGAAGATTGAATCAGGATCCCTACCTCTCACCTCTCACAAAAATTCACTCAAGATGGATAACAGATTTAAATCTAAGACATGAAACCTTAAGAATCCTAGAAGAAGATGTTGGGAAAACCCTATCAGACATTGGCCTAGGCAAAGAATTTTTGAAGAAGACCCCTAAAGCAATCACCTCAGCAACAAAAATAAACAAACGGGATCTGCATAGCCAAGGAAACTATCATTAGAGCAAATAGACAACCTACAGAATGGGAGAAATTATTTGCTCTCTACACTTCCGATAAAGGTCTAGCAACAAGAATCATCTACAACTCAAAAGAATTAACAAGAAAAAATCAAACAACTCCATCAAGAAATGGGCAACAGAAACTAACAGAAACTTCTCCAAAGAAGACAGAATAATGACCTGCAAACATATAAAAAAAATGCTCAACATCTCTAATCATTAGAGAAATGGAAATCAAAACCAAAATGAGATACCACCTAACCCCAGTGAGAATGGCCTGTATCAAGAAATCCCAAAACGAGAAATGCTGGCAAGGATGTGGAGACACAGGAACACTCTTACACTGCTGTTGGGACTGCAAATTAGTGCCACCTTTGTGGAAAAGAATTTGGAGATATCTCAAAGAATTAAAAAGAGAAATACCAATAAAAAAAACTGTCAAGGCTACGAAACATAAGGAAAAGTGCAGTTACATCACAAAAATCACTGAAACAACAATTATGTACATAGATGTTTGATGAGAGCCAAATATGTGACAGGCCCAGTGCTTGGCATGGCCTAAATGGAAAATAATAGAACATGAACATGTAAAGAAATATGCAGAAGCATTACTTAAAAGATAATTGCAAACAGACATTTGTGCAGTTTTAGAAAAACACATGCACAATGCATCCTATTTGAAAATCAATGTTTTCTCATAGCTGTTACAGTTTCTGATCTGTTAGATCTTAAGAAATTGAAATCCCTGATTTTCTACAATATTAATTGCTTTCTCACAAGTTCTTTTTCATTATAACATCTTTATTATAAAGCTCATTTCTTGCCATACAGTGGAAAATAATCTACAATGGAACAAAGTGTACTAAAAGTAACTCAGTCTCTTGATGACGTAACCCACACTGCTGTGTGTGTCCCCTTCCTCAGCAACCATGGCAGAACTTCAAAAAGCATTGACCTGCCCCTATTGCGGGGACTATCAATATTTTAAAGAGCCCTTCTCAATGATGGGTGGACTGTCTCAGGTGCCTTGCCTCCTTGGTGATGGACACTTTCAGAAAGCTTTAAATCTGCCCAGAGTTCTTTCAGTTGTGTTGGGAGAAGGAAATCTGGAAAAACCTGGCACTTGGCAAAGGTCTCATCAGAAAGCCAGTGCTAGACATGGGTCTGAGAATTCATCAAGGGAAAATACACTATTATAGTGAGTAGACCAACCTCCCACCCTCACCCAGCCCATTCATCCACATCTTACTCTGTTGTAACTAAGCAGTGAGGGAGACCTAGACCATATCCATGAGACAGAGAACATATTACCTGAAAGCAATTTTTTAATTCTAACATAATCAAAGCAAAAACTGTAAAATCAGTTGTAAAATGATAATGAAAACATTACAGATTACAAGATACAATATTTGGGAGAGCTATGACCAAAGAAAAATGTCATTACATTTCAAATCTAAAATATTGAATGAAAGTTAGATTTTAAGTATCTAATTAAAGAGTTAGGAAATGAATGACCTGTCAGAGGAGAACTCAGAGGCAAAATCCTGTTGGAAAAGAAAGAAAATATTCACTTGCAAAGAATTCAAAGGTGTTGTACACCTGAGAAAAAAGGGTGGGAGATCTCTCTGGGCTCCATGTCCCCGTTGCCACTCACATCTGACCCACAGCACCCCAGACCCTGGGTAAGGTCTGATTCCAACTCTGCTCCTAGAGAAACGAACAGTTCTTCAGACCAACTTCTGCCCAGCTTCCCAAATGTGTTTTGCTAACAAACACAACAAACATCCAAAGCTGTAGCTCAGGACTGGGGGCAACTCTATGATTCCTGATTCCTTTAAGACAAAGTCTGGTTGAGTGACAGGAAAATTTTTACAAAGTTGAGCAAATAAAAGGATGTGTCTTATTTAGACTGACAGATAATTTTAAGGAAAGGTGACATACCCAGCACTGCTGCTCCTGAGGTTGAATCTGCTTTCCATTTTGGAGTCTGTGGAGATGATAATGGTGAGAAGCTCTTCTCCTCATTTCCATTCTGAGGTAACTGGATAAAAACTGCGCTTCCGCAATTTAGGTTCGAACTGATGTTTTGAAACTAAATAACTTTCTTCCTCTATGTTTTTCCTACACAGGTCTTTGGTTCTTTTTCCCTTTGATCATTTCTCCATCCTAACCTCCACACCTTATTTGAGCCCAGATGTGCATGCAGGCACAGCCCTTCCATAGCACACATTTCTGACTTGCAAAGAGCACTTACTTCAAAAAATAAGGAGATACAAAGAAACCACTCTGTATGCTTTTATTAGTTTCTTTCATGATCAAACAAACCTGTCAGGGGAGGAGGGGATTGGTATATTCGCACTTAATGGGTGGGGTGCACAGCATTTAGCGGATAGACACACTTGAAACTTTGACCCGGGTGGGGCAAAGGCAATATATGTAACCTAAACATTTGTACCTCTGTAATATGCTGAAATATAAAATATATATAGAATAGTATAAAATGAAATTCTATGTACTATGCCTCCATTTGCTTCTCTTAATACTTATAATTTCTCTGGTATTCCAGTAGAGATTCATGTGTATAACATCGAGTTAAATACATTTCATTTTATTTTCAGCATTATTACTTTTGCATTGCTTTTTTCTTATTAATTAAAATGACATATCATTCTATACAACTAGATTTTGTACTTGCTCATTCATTCATAAATTCAGTGGAATCCCTTGCAGGAATGGATATTTAGGGCTGTTTTCTAATAACATCAAAAATAGTTCCTTTTGCTAGATATTTAGGCTGTGTTTAACAACACAATAAAAATTTAATAACAAATGCTCCAATGTGTAATATATTAGGCTGTTGTAATTCTCACAAGGACAAGTATATTTGTATAATCAGTTCTTAGAAAATAAATTCTGAGTCAAAAGGATAAATACACTAATAACTTTGATGAAATTTACCAAATTGTTTTCCTACTCCTTACTACTGTTAAGAATGACAGTCAATGAGCCATCTTAGAAACATTATAATTAAAGACATTTCTTCACGGTTGCAGAGTGGAGAATGAGAAAATGTCTGGGTTCCTCTAGCTTTCTATGATCTCTGTGTCAACTCTGGGCTGCAGGTCACCATGGTTGTTGTATGCAAATATACTTTTTATGTTTAAGCTGCTCTTACTTGATTTTGTTTTACATACAGCATAATAAAACTAAAAGTTATTTCAAACTTGTTTATTGAAAGGAACAATGAAACACATGTCTTCTCCAGTCTCACTGAATGTGCCAACATTTAGCCATGTGTCTATCCCTGAAAATCAGCACAAATGGGCTGAGAACTGCATAATCAATAGCTACACATTCTTGAATATTTGATATTATGAAATTATTCTCTAAAACAAGAGTTAAATATGAAGACATACAACAATCTGCCCAATAAAAGAAAAGAAAACAAAGCATCAGAAGGAGAATACTTTGAGCAGCTCTTATCTCAGGGTGAGTTTTGCACAGAAATTTGGAGCTCTGAATGTAGAGAACATTCTCGTGATGCTTGTGGAGAAGAAATACCATATAGGCACTGGACCTATATGAGACCCTGAAACAGGGTATCTCGCAGGGCCATGAGTATGAGAAAAATCCATCTTATTACTGGTTTCCCGGGTAGAAAATAACAGTAGTCATTATTTTCACTAAGTTATGATATATTCATACTGGTGTTTGTGATGGTTAGAGTAAATTCATGCTTATCAAGGAATTGAGTGTCCAAAAGACGAGAAACAAAGGAAGGATATTCCATGGGGACCTTGGCTTTAGCCTCCCCAATGCAGACACTCTGGGACTGATGGTGATAGCCTGGACCACCGTGAGGAGACTACTGGTGCAGATAGAAAGACCTCGAGCCACCACCTCCACATAAACAACAATTTTACAGCCTGTATCACCTGAGAAGTTTCTAAATCCAAAAGCTGCTATTATCATTGGCATTCCTTTGGAAAAAAGAATTATGATATTTGTAAAAGCCAAATGGATGAGAATAAAGTGTAAAGATTTCTTCTCTGTGTCCCAAAAGAAAATGCACATATAATTCATGAAAACAGAGATGTTCCCCACAGTGCCAAGAGCAATTAGAAAAAGGAATATTGCTCCTTTCACATTAACAATCATTTTTTACCTCATTGGCAGAAAAACTTTATATCCAGCAAACACTGTTTGGAGAAAGAACTAATAAGGAGGATATGTATCTGCAAAGAATAATTCATAACATAGGTTTCAGTGTTATATAGGGCACAGCAAATTGAGGGCTATGATATGTGTGATGGAGCAGGGTTTTGTCCAAAGAACTTTATGCTTTTCCTTGTGTACTCTTTAGTGTCATTTTATGTGGCCCCACATTCCCATAGGAAATGAGAATACAAAAATATGAATTTGCCACAATGAGTTTTTTCTGAGCTCTATACAAACAAAATGAACCTGCTTATTCAACTCTGTATATATCCCACATATTTTAAATCTCAGCATGTACTGAATTAAACTAAAACTTTTCCCAACCAGAATATCTCCTTGTGTTTTCTCCTTTATTCTGTGATATTTCTATTGGCCCATTCCAAAAACCTGGGTTCTTCTTGAATACATTTACCTCCCACATTCCCCATATATATAGACACTTAGAAAATCCTGGTTTTTCAATTCCGTAACATGTTTCAAATCTATCCTCTATGATATCTTTGGTGTGACACTTCTTTTGTTCAACATATCATCATAGCTCACATTTTGTTGCATATAACATTTCCTGGTTCCTTCCTGCTTCCGATTGTTATTGTCTCTAGTGCACACACCGTAATATTTCCAGAGTCATTTTTAATACCTCAAGCTGATTCTGTGAGTCCACTGTTTACAAATTTTCAGTATGTTTTGCTAATTTTCAATATCAAGTCAAATAACATGTTTTCCACTACAGGACCTCAACTTTCAAAGTCTAATCATCCAAAGACCATCAGAACAAGATTGTGTTATTAACAAAATCATATCTATTGCTAGGAGACAGTCAGGGTGCTCTAGAAGAACCAGGAAATGCCACTGGACAGGCATTTTCTTGAAAGGTCTGAGTCCCTTCTCAAGACATGAGGGTCTCTATGGGAAGCTGTGGTCTGTTCAGGTTGTGTTGATGTTTCTCTAAGCCTCAAAGGGATTAGAAGAGGACTAATTAGGGATTAGGTGTGTCATGGGATAAAGGCAGTTTATGAATTAGGTATTCCCAATAATGGCTGCACGTAGCAAAGTAGGTTGAGACTTCCCTTGTAAGAAAAGAATAATCATTCAAACAAGGGGTCATTATAGCATTTACAGCTGCTGCATAACTTTGGGACAAACAGTGTCTCCGCTTAACTTTACAGCAGCTTTACCTGTGTCTGCTCTCCAACTTGGTTAACAGTAGGGCTGCTTTGGTCTCTATCAATCCAAGCTGATTTACTCTCATGGCTAGATAGGATTTTACTCATTTATCACTAACCTCTTCAATATCATTTCTCACCTAGAAATTTGTATCAAATTACTAATAATTTTCCCAAAGAAATCAGGATTTTTATCTGATCCCTGAATTTGCATATGTTCTATGTATTTGGAATGCCTTTCTGCAAGCCTTATTCCCCTCCACTTTCAACCAATCATTAGGGTATACTTTAGATATACCCTCATCTTGAAGGCCTTAGGCAACATGAACTACGTGAACCTTGGCTTGTTTGATACCAGGTAGCCTCCAGATTTGGGGAAAATTTGTCATTTTCTGACAGGCTCTGTTTCCTTGCTTGACAAAGAGGGAGACTGAGGCCTGCAGGAAGGAGTTAAACAAAGCATGAAATGATCTGAAATGCCTAGCACAAAGTGAAATATACGATAGACCTTGGTAGCAAGAGCAACAGCCTTGACTAATAGATCTGGAATAATAAATAAATAAATATTTAGCCTAAAGATCTGAAATTGGTTAAAAATAACTTCCCTCAATATATGTCAATGCCCTGACATACTTAGCAAATGGTTTTCTGGTTGTTTTTAATTTCTATCCGAGATTTCCCATTTTTATGTTCCTCTGATCATTTTCCCAAAATTCCAAAGCTCTGAATAGATTTGAGATTAGCTTCTGTCCCACCTAATAAATCACTTTTTTTCTTTTTGACTGAATAAGATGAAAAATGTCAGAGGAGGGAAGGGTGACTACTCTACCATATTGTTTTTGGAAACTATTTTACAAGACACACTTTCCATTTAGACAGATTTTCAATGCCCCTTTTGGCTCTAACACCCAATAGCTTAGGAAAGTAAATAAGTATATACATTTCAGCCTTAGTATTCTCTACTACAAAATGAGTACTTCTGTCTACTACATAAGACCATGGTAAAATTAACATGGGCACCTCAGATTATACTAACTCACAACCTAGCAAATACCCAGTTTAAATTCTCAAAAGAGTAACTATAATGTCTAGTCATAATTGCTGTTAAAAGTGCTTCCTCAAACTCGCATATAATGGATGAAGCTGACTTACACGTATGGTGTATAACATTACATATCAGGATTGGTGGACTTGAAGAATGAATGCAGAAAGAAAACCTTCAACTTAAACAAAAATACTCTTGGGGAATAAGCAAGATAATAGAAAAAAACTGTAGCCCATATTGGAAACAGAAATGCACCAAAAATAAGGTGAAGAAAGTTTATGAAATTGAATGACACTAACAGTCATAATTCAGGTGAAAAATGGAGGCTGAAGAAAACGATTTTTCTTAGAAACCTGAAAGCCTTCTATATCTTTTTAATTTCTGGATGAAACAAAAGAGAGGACCTTCTTGAAAACCCACCCCAAAGCTCTCTTATGGAACCATATCCTGAACACAAGGACAAAACTGTTCAAGCCATTCTGGAGCCATGGCTATTAGAACGGGTCCCCTTCATCTTTCTGACCCCATGTATACATTTTTTAAAGGTCAGAAGAATCACAATCTCAGGCTTACAGACTCCTTCTAATTCTCTTGTTAGACAAAGAGAGAAGTCAGATTTCTGCTTTTGAGGGAAATTTTAAACACCCCGCACGTGTAATTAAAAGAATTGTCAGATTTACTCATCTTGATGCAGTGAAGCTTGGGGTTAGTCCTTCTGGCAAGGTGAGGATCTCTAAGCAGTACTTGTACTTTCTGGGTTTGCAGAGCTCTTGGCTACTATACACTGTCACCAAGATGTGAGGTTTATAAATTGTTGTTCTATCAGAGAAAGGAAAACCCTCTGCAGAATCTCAGTCCCTGAAGTACACCTTTCCCTCTCCCTCCACAATTACAACTTTTGTTTGGCTCAGAAGTTACCTCAGTCTTAATTAGGGTTTAATTATTTTAATAGAAAGATGTGTAGTGAGAAAGTTAATAACCACCAAGTTTTGAATTTAGGGTTTTTCATTTTTCTTGTCCTCTTTTCACCTTCCCAAGATTCTAGATCTCTGAATCAGAATAGGGACCAGCTTCTCAAACCCATAAGTCACTTCCCTTTCTGTCTCGAGGCCTTCTTTATACACAGGGTCATAATAAATGATGATAAGCCCTGGAGACTCCACTTTCTGAGCACATCCCAACCCTGGATCTGATGCAACAGGATGAGAGTCACCTAGCTCTACCTATGCACATTGGTGGTTCAAAGTTTTTGCCATAAATGGTTGTTTTATTCCTTGTCTGTTAAACCAGAAATGGCCTCAAAAAGCAAAACATCCCCCCTCCCTTCTTTAATAGACCAATCCTGCCTTGTAAAGCATCAATGACATTGGTATGATTTTCTACATTCAAGAATGATCCTTCTATATATTATTCATTTTGCTTCTAGGAGGGGCCTGGAGAATAGAGGCAAGAATAGAATTATTGTTCAGATTTGATAACAGCACAAAACTGGGCTGAGAGGAAGGTTTTTCATCAGTGATCCTCCCTTCATTTTCTGTGTGATGGTATCTTCATTACTTAGAGCTACTTCCGGTACACAATAGTTGCTAAAAACACTTGCACAATAAAGCATTCATAGCTTTTTGAGATAAGTATTATTTTCATTCCCAATTTTGAATTGTGAAATCCAGGCACAAATAGGTTAAATTACCCAATGACACTTATAAGGGTAAATATAAATGGAAAAATAAAAATCTCTAATTTTTCTGGGTGCAAAACACTGGATTTCTCTGCCTTTCACAGAATTTTCTTTAGAATATTTATAATTTTTAATGTGTTCTCTGCCCCTTTGAAGTGTATGTAAATCATTCCAAAACTAAATAATGCTCTAGCCAGTTTTACAAGGTAGGAATGTTTTTCATAAGGTCCTGGAACCATCTTTTAAAATGTTATAATCAAGGAAGATAGTGCTCCTATATGCCGGTTTATTTGGGAGGGAAGATGTCTAATATCTCTGGGCACCTTTCTCCAAGTTCCACAATTATCCTCTGAAATTAAGAGATGAGAAGTTCAATTTTTCTTTGATTAATGTAAACCAACACAGATAATCACCCAAATCACCAGGTGAATTTTTGCACAAATTTATGTGTGATTTATGTCATTTCCTTATGAAGCTAGAGTTCAGAAAAGTAAAATACTTTTCTAAAGCTACATTGTGCTAAGGGACCAAGCCGGAACTGGAAACCAGATACTTTCCTGACTGCAAAATGTATGCTTCCTTCATCTTAGCTCAAGGTTCCTCCATGAGATTCTCTCCACATCTGCTCGTTCATTCATTCAATAAATTTTTACATGTTTATGGGTTCTTTTATCCTTTCAACATACATCAAGTCAGAAACTGTTAACTGCCTAATATTTGGCTTCAAAACTTCCGAGTTTTCCTGACTTCTGCTTCTCGCTAAACTATCCATATCTTGTGGGTTTTTACTGTACAATCCCTTGCATCTGCGTCCTTCCTTTTATTCATTTATTGGACACATTATGGAGGATTTCTGGATCAGGCCCTGTGCTGAGACCTGGGACACACCTGTCTATTTGACCCTGTGTCAGCAGAAGCTGAGGGAAAAAATGTGGTCCAGGGTTTCTTTGGTTCAATAGTTTCCTAACTGGTCTCTCCTTCACTGGTCTCATCACTTTCCACACTTCCTGAGAGTCCTCAGTGAGGAGAGCTCCTAAACCTACAGTTGGGAACATTAAACTACTTTGCTCAAAGTTCTTCAAAGGATCTTCAGTCCCCTTAATCTGGATTTCAAATCATTTCAAATTATTATCTCCTATTTTTCAGGCTTGTTTTTTAAATCAGTTCTAGCCTAAATCAGTGTTTCAAGCTTAAACAGCCTCTTTGCTTTTCCTCTGAGAGGAATCCCTACATCCACATCTGCCCGCCCCATATTGCCCCTCTTCCTCAATGGGTCTTATTTCATTGCTTCAGTCTGATGTGATACAGCTTTTTTAGAGCTACTATATTTTTTATTTCGTCATTTTTTATGCCTTTTCTATTTTGTTATATAATGTGGACATGTGACTTCCTTTCTCAATCCCCATCTCTTGGAGGGCAACACCATCATATCCTACTAACACAATGCTAGCAAACTGACATATGAGCTTCAACAGAATTGAGCTGGGTTATCTTGAGTATCAGAACTTAGAACAACTATTTATTCTTTATTTTCTTTTTTTAGCAGTTGTGGAGACAAGAAAGACTGGGAGAAAGTTAAAAAAAAGGTGATTAGAAAGGGGTCGATATGTTTGTTACTAGCCATTTCTATGAGAGGCAATTGATCCCTCTGCCTACCTGTTGGTAGTCCCTTGTATCAGGTAGCTCTGTCCTGTTTGGGCCAGTAAGGAATGCTTCTTTCTTTCTTTCTTTTTTTTTTTTTTTTTTTGAGACAGAGTCTCACTTTATTGCCCAGGCTAGAGTGAGTGCCGTGGCAACAGCCTAGCTCACAGCAACCTCAAACTCCTGGGCTCAAGCAATCCTGCTGCCTCAGCCTCCCAAGTAGCTGGGACTACAGGCATGTGCCACCATGCCCGGCTAATTTTTTCTATATATATTAGTTGGCCAATTAATTTCTTTCTATTTATAGTAGAGATGGGATCTCGCTCTTGCTCAGGCTGGTCTCGAACTCCTGAGCTCTAAACGATCCGCCCACCTCGGCCTCCCAGAGAGCTAGGATTACAGGCTTCAGCCACCGCGCCCGGCCTGCTTCTTTCTTAAATGTC
>VSMD01061600.1:0-13290 GCA_008750895.1 Mirza zaza | reverse complement strand
CTGTAATCCTAGCTCTCTGGGAGGCCGAGGTGGGCGGATCGTTTGAGCTCAGGAGTTCGAGACCAGCCTGAGCAAGAGCGAGACCCCACCTCTACTATAAATAGAAAGAAATTAATTGGCCAACTAATATATATAGAAAAAATTAGCCGGGCATGGTGGCACATGCCTGTGGTCCCAGCTACTTGGGAGGCTGAGGCAGCAGGATTGCTTGAGCCCAGGAGTTTGAGGTTGCTGTGAGCTAGGCTGACGCCACAGCACTCACTCTAGCCTGGGCAATAAAGTGAGACTCTGTCTCAAAAAAAAAAAAAAAAAGTTTTGGATTTTGGAGCATTTCAGGTTTTGGATTAGGGATGTTCAACCTGTAGCAAAAAATCAGGAAACAACCCAAGGAGCTATTAACAGATATGGCCGGGCGCAGTGGCTCACACCTGTAATCCTAGCACTCTGGGAGGCCGAGGCTGAGGGATTGCTCAAGGTCAGGAGTTCAAAACCAGCCTGAGCAAGAGCAAGACCCCACCTCTACTATAAATAGAAAGAAATTAATTGGCCAACTTATATAGAAAAACAAAAATAGCTGGGCATGGTGGCACTTGCCTGTAGTCCCAGCTACTCGGGAGGCTAAGGCAGTAGGTTTGCTTGAGCCCAGGAGTTTGAGGTTGCTGTGAGCTAGGCTGACACCAGGGCACTCACTCTAGCCTGGGCAACAAAGCGAGACTCTGTCTCAAAAAAAAAAAAAAAAAAAAGTAAATCAATAAATAAAAATAAAAATGTAGTTCAACAGTACTCTGAAATGAGGTCCTAGACTCATTTCATACTCGTAAAGACTACACAGACTCCTAGACATAGTTTGAAACTCCTAGTTCGAAAATGGTTTTCAAACTACAGGGTATGACTCAGTAAGTCCTAAAATCAGGTTAGGTGGTCATGACTGACATTCTAAAAATAGGAAATGAGAATAGTATAATCAAAGTGACTGTATATAAATAAGGGTAAATATTCTTTTGTGAAACTTTTTTGTTTTGTTTTATAAATATGTCCACAAAAAACCACATACCCTCATTGTCAATTCTGAAATCTAAACAGCTCTGAAAATCTTAAGGTTTTTTGTAAATTTGGACCAATAATTCACTGGGAAGCAAAATCTGACCTGAAAAGACATAGGCTTTACTCTTCCCCAGTAATTATGAATAATAATACATTTTATTGCAGACATACTACTTTGCTTGATTATACAGTAGCATATATGTATTATCTTTTACAGTTCAAAAACTTAAAAACGTCTCTAAGAGTTTGGGATATAGGATTTTGAACCTATATATACATAATTTAACATGTACGTAGTTATTAGTGTGTATACACTTTTGTGTATTAAGTCAAAATGTAAAACATATTTCTGATGACACTGAAACCAAAATTTTTCACAGGTGCCATACCTAGGCTTTCATTAGTTCTTCATCTACATAACTCCAAAAAAGGGACATCCCACTTTTATGACTCAGAATGTTCCTGTGCATTTTAGTTGAATTCCTCCCACTTTACTTTTAAGATCATTTCTCATTCTAAGGAAGCAGATTATTAGTCGTTATTCACAGGTGACCTTTAAATTGAATATAATATCTGAAGTTTACATCATTCCTAAATATTTTCCCGAAGAATACCAAAAAAATCCTAATCACTGAAGGAGAGTTAACCGGGCACTCCAAAAGCCTTACCTTCAGCAGGTTTAGAACTTTTTTGCCAAGATCCAGCTCAAAGTTGGCATAATTAGAACCGCACATGTCATAGATAAACACCAGTCCATTCCTCTGAGTTTCAAAGCTGTAAGTCAACCATTGAACAAAACCATTTATAAGTTAATAAGATGAATAAGGCAGGTTGAAAACCTAACACACACACACAAAAAGACAGAGAGTATGCGACATAGCTGGGGATCAAAATAACTGCCTAGCTGAATATTGGTCTCACAAAGCGATAATTTATCTTTGGTATCTGCTATGTTTTTTGTTTTGAGACAGTCTCCCTCTGTTGCCTGGGCTAGAGTGCTGTGGCATCAGCCTCACTCACAGCAACCTCAAACTCCTGGGCTCAAGTGATCCTCCTGCCTCAGCCTCCCAAGTAGCTGGGACTACAGCCATGCGCCACCATGCCCAGTAATTTATTTATATATATATACACACACACACATATACATATATGTATATATATTTGGTTTTTTTTAGTTGTCCAGTTAATTTCTTTCTATTTTTTTTAGTAGAGATGGGGTCTTACTCTTGCTCAGGCTGGTCTCGAACTCCTGAGCTCAAATGATCCACCCGCCACAGCCTCCCAGAGAGCTAGGATTATGGGCGTAAGCCACCACTCCCGGCCTGCTATATTTACTAACGAAGATTTATCCAGGTTTACCAAAACCAAACTCCTAGATTGACAATGCTCCAGAGTAACTAGGTTATCAAAACTTGAACTGTTTTCTCCCACTCCTCTAAATCTGCCTAACCAAATCCTGTAACATATTTCACACTCAACCCAAAAGTTTCCTTTTCGGTCAGGCGCGGTGGCTCACGCCTGTAATCCTAGCACTCTGGGAGGCTGAGGCAGGCGGATTGCTCGAGGTCAGGAGTTTGAAACCAGCCTGAGCAAGAGCGAGACCCCACCTCTACTATAAATAGAAAGAAATTAATTGGCCAACTAATATATATAGAAAAAATTAGCTGGGCATGGTGGTGCATGCCTGTAGTCCCAGCTACTCGGGAGACTGAGGCAGCAGGATTGCTTGAGCCCGGGAGTTTGAGGTTGCTGTGAGCTAGGCTGACTCCACGGCACTCACTCTAGCCTGGGCAGCAAAGCGAGACTCTATCTCAAAAAAAAAAAAAGTTTCCTTTTCATTGAAGGTCTCGCTGATAACTGTAATCCCTTCCTATGGATTTTTCTTACGCTCCTAACATACTTTGACTTTGTATAGCATGTGATTCTCTCCTAGAGGCCAAGAACCTGTTGTTCAACTCATTACCCCCAAAAGTCCCTAGCACAGTCCCTGTAAAATAAATGGTCACTGCACTATAATTCAGCAGGCTGGAATCCCATCTCTAAGAAAATATTTTATACTTGTGGAATGCTGTGTAGAACACAGGAGTACAGGGCTCCTGAGACTACTGGTCCTCACTCCCTAACAACATCTCCTTTTCAAAATAATGCTGTGTGTGTGCTTTAGCTGTATCTCCCACTGGGCATCAATGGCAGAACTAAGTACTATGAAAGTAATATAAACAAGGCTATAACAAGTAAACTAGACAGACAGCCCCACCTCAGAGAATTTCTTGGCTATTCCAATCCTGCAAGGCCACAGCATGACCAGAGTGTACACAGCTGTCTCTCACTACCTCAGCTCTCAGCCCTTGATATGGCACTTCTAACCCAGAGGACCAGCCAAAATGTCAAGAGCAGTAACAAAGTATAAATGGCAAGCACCAGGGATAAAAGGAAGAATAGCAGAAGATAATACAGTAGGGTACAAATAGCTCTGGCCAAGAGCAAAGAAACTAGGATCTTAGAGCCAGCTGGAATAACATGTAATGACTACAATAAAGGTGACATAACTTCCTGGGTTTTTACTTTCTTTGTCAATAGAATTGTAATAAAACCATTTACCTTAGAGGAGGGAGAGATGACCTGAGCTGGTTCGTTTTGCTTATGCTACTGTTTTTACTATAAAGGTGATTTTTCTTAACTTTATACTTTTGGGCTCCTCTCTCCTAAAAGTTGATTCTCAAAATCCTCTGAGCTAAACAGCATTATTCATTTTATAGACAAAGAAACTCAGGTCCCCCAACTACTCAGGAGGCTGAGGTGGGAGGATTGCTTGAGGCCAGGAGATTGAGACTAGCCTGGGTAACACAGCAAGACTCCATTTCTAAAAATTAAAAAAAAAAAAAAGAGCTGGGCCTGGTAGCACAAGCCTGTAGTCCCAGCTACTTAGGAGGCTGAGGCAAAAGGATCACTTGAACTCAAGAGTTAGTCTGCAATAAGCTATGATTACGCTACTGCACTCCAGCCTGAATGATAGAGTGAGACCCTATCTCGGTTATAAGCAAAAAAACCCAGCACAAGTCATCACCCCCCAACTCTCTTCCAAAAAGTAATTCTCCATACACTGAGAATTGCTAATAATTGACTTTCTCAGCTTATGTTATCCTGAAATAGAGCCAAGGTGGTAAAGAGAAAGAATACCCACCGTCTTGATGGTGCCTGAAAACACACCCAGCCCTTAAGGACATGGACTATTTCTATTCATAGCACTGCATAGAACATGTCCTAGGAACACAATAAAGGCACTGCAGAATTTAATCAAGTAAAAAACTTTCACTTTCCTATGTGAATGCAGACCACCTAAAAGATAATCTCAATGCTTACCTATCCACAGCTCTGTCCAGCAAGTAAAACAGAGCCTGAAGTACCACGTGTTGAATTGACTTGTGAGGATGATGCAATCTGGCAGTAAAGAGGGCAATGGAGGCTCCTGTTGGGTCCCGAACATTCTAGAGCAAATAAAACAAGAAACATTAAGAAATCAAATAGAGGCCAGGCATGGTGGCTCACGCCTGTAATCCTAGCATTCTGGGAGGCTGAGGCGGGCGGATTGCTCAAGGTTGGGAGTTCGAAACCAGCCTGAGCGAGACCCCCGTCTCTACTAAAAATAGAAAGAAACTGACTAACTAAAAATATATATACAAAAAAAATTAGCTGGGCATGGTGGCGCATGCCTGTAGTCCCTGCTACTTGGGAGGCTGAGGCAGTAGGATCGCTTGAGCCCAGGAGTTTGAGGTTGATGTGAGGTAGGCTGACGCCACGGCACTCACTATAGCCTGAGCAACAAAGTGAGACTCTGTCTCCAAAAAAAAAAAAAAAGAAAGAAAGAAATCAAATAGAAAATTACAATAGTCACTAAGGCTTATGTGTTGGATAAGGGTTTGATACATGAAAAGAACAGATGCTATAGATATATCCCTGATTTGTACGAATTGCTCCCAAAAGGGAAGATTATTAATATCATCCCAAGCCTGATTCTCTGAGCACACCCTGGACCATATTACTGTGGTTAAGAAAAAAACAACAACAAAACACATTGTCTTTGCCCTTCAACTATAGAGATCAAAAGATGGTTCTGTACTGGCTTCCTAGCTAACTTCCCAGGCAGGATGGCAAAATAATTAAGCAGCAGAAGAGAATCATAGAACAGGATCATGGTTTCCATACTTTGCCTTAAAAGTACCATGATACACTTACTGAAAGGCTGAGGTCTTTAATAAGTGAAGAGCTTGTGTTAAATAAGGAAGGATAGGTGTCTGACACCAAAGACCCTGATGGACCAATAAAGAAACTTTTCTTCTGTACAAGTGGTTTTCCATAACTCAATCATTTAATTATTAGTAGTAACTCTAATTACTAGTAATTATCACTAAAATAATTTTGTGTCAAAGTACACGGCTGCTTCATATCTGTTCCTGACTGTGGACACTCTCTAGACTCAGATTTTCCATAATTCAATCATTTAATTATTAGTAGTAACTCTAATTACTACTAATTATAACTAAAATAAGTTTGTGCCAAAGTACATGGCTGCTTCACATCTGTTCCTGACTGTGGACACTCTCTAGATTCAGAGTATAGTATCTAGGAACAAAGTCCACAAAACAACAGCTACAAAAGGAAGTAATGAGGCCCTACAAAATGGGTTCATAAAGACTCACTAAGATGGTGAATTTTCCACTGAGGATCTCAGAACGGAGAGGTTCCTCATGAGGTTTCAGCTTCACAATGCCTTCCTTCCTTCGAGTTTCCTAAAAAAGGAAGCACAGCAAGATGTATTAACATAAACATATATTGGCCGGGCGGTGGCTCACGCCCATAATCCTAGCACTCTGGGAGGCCGAGGCAGGAGGATCACTCAAGGTCAGGAGTTCGAGACCAGCCTGAGCGAGACTCAGTCTCAAAAAAAAAAAACAAAACAAAACATAAAAATATTGTATATCCAGGACAGCTTCATGAAACCACCAAATCTCAGAGATAAGGGACTTTAGAAGTCAACTAAATGAATTATGAATTCCTTTACCCCTTTCCAGGTCAGCTAAATGTTACCAGAATTCCTGTCTAAAGCCACTTTATCAGCCCCATATGTAGGGTATTTTTCTCTGAATCAGTAAGAATCCCAACCCTGAACACCAACCAATATGTAACATTAGGGTGCAGAATCAAAGTTCTTAAAACACACGGTAGCGCTGATATTGTACCATGATACTAAAATATAGACCCAAAAATTATCTGGAAGCATACATCCTCACACATCCTCCAGGCTTAGGTTTCTCCTACTGCAAACAGGAGCTCTCACTCCACTTGAGGCCCTCTCCAACGACAGCTACCATGACGTCATTTTCCACATCTCAATGGCAAGATTTTTTTTGTTAAGAGACAGAGTCTCCCTAAGTTGACCAGGTTGCCCTGCCTCAAACCCCTGGGCTTAAGCAATCTTCCTACCTCAGTCCCCTGAGAAACTATAATTACTGGCACACACCACCACACCCAACTTGATGGCCAGATTCTTTAAGCTCATCCCAGTTCCCTCAGCCTCAGTCCACTGCGTTCTAGTTTCCTCCCAATCTGACAACTACACTGAAAGCACCTGCTACAGTGACCAGGACTTTCATGGAACTGACTCGACTGGACATTTGCAGTCCTCCTTTTCAATGACAAGGTTGATCACTCACATTCCCTTTTTGTGGAGACATTCTCTATCTTTGTACATCATGCTGTCCAAAAAAATTTTTTTTCTTATTGGTTTTTCCTATTTCTTCAACTATTTTCAAAGGTCTCTTTGGTGGGAATTTTTTCCTTCATCTGCTCAATCAATTCACTCATTCACCTACTCAATTCACTCACTGACTCATTAACTCATCCTGCAAATATTTGTAGAGCAACTATTATGTGCCAGGCACTAAGCTAAATGCCTAGTAAATAAAACAAACTAGGGCTTTGTTTATAGTCTTCTCCGAGCCATCCCTAAAATCAAATTCAGATGTCTTCACGGGCAAGGAGGCAAGACAATATTAGTCATGGAATCACAGGAGAATGCATGCCCTACCTAAAGCAATCAAATTCAATTTTTAAAACAATATTGGAACCAAAGAAAGAAATAGATCTGAGGTGAGGTTCTGTCTTTTTTTTTTTTGTGGAGACAGAGTCTCACTTTATTGCCCAGGCTAGAGTGAGTGCCATGGCGTCAGCCTAGCTCACAGCAACCTCAAACTCCTGGGCTCAAGCAATCTTGCTGCCTCAGCCTCCCAAGTAGCTGGGACTACAGGCATGTGCCACCATGCCCGGCTAATTTTTTCTATATGTATTAGTTGGCCAATTAATTTCTTTCTGTTTATAGTAGAGATGGGGTCTCACTCTTGCTCAGGCTGGTCTCGAACTCCTGAGCTCAAAGGATCCGCCCACCTCGGCCTCCCAGAGAGCTAGGATTACAGGCTTGAGCCACCGAGCCCGGCCAGGTTCTGTCTTATAGATCTTCTTTTTTTTTTTTTTCTTTTGAGACAGAGTCTCGCTTTTTTGCCCAGGCTAGAGTGAGTGCCGTGGCGTCAGCCTAGCTCACAGCAACCTAAAACTCCTGGGCTCAAGCAATCCTACTGCCTCAGCCTCCCAAGTAGCTGGGACTACAGGCATGCGCCACCATGCCCAGCTAAATTTTTCTATATATATTAGAGCTGGCCAATAAATTTCTTTCTATTTATAGTAGAGGCGGGGTCTCGCTCTTGCTCATGCTGGTTTCAAACTCCTGACCTTGAGCAATCCCTCAGCCTCTGCCTCCCGGAGTGCTAGGATTACAGGCATGAGCCACCACGCCTGGCCTTATATATCTTCTTATTTCTCATACCCTCCCACGATGACCTTCATGTCTTCTCATGGCTCCCAATATTCAGCTCTACGTTGGTCTGAAATCTCTATTTCCAGTCCAGGTTTCTTGTCTGAACTCAGAGCAGTTTGGCCCCAGGAACTGATTTCATGGAAGACAATTTTTCCACAGGAGGTGGGCAGAGCTCAGGCGGTGATACATGATGAACAGTGGCTGGGCTGTAAACACAGATGAAGCCTCACTCGCTCGCCTGCCACTCACCTCCTGCTGTAAGGCCTGGTTCCTAAGTTTCACGGAAGACAATTTTTCCACAGAGGGGGATGAGGTGAGGGTGGGCTTAGGCGGTGATGCAAGGACCACTATCAGGCTACAAACCAGGGTTTGGGGATGGCAGGCTTAGAGGACATGTGTGTTTGGATATCCCAAAGGCATTTCAAACTTAACATGGCCAAACTGAATTCATGACCTTCTCTCCCCACACACCTGCGCCCACTTCAGTGTGTCTTAAATTAGTGAATTTACCCAGACAGTCACAAACCTGAAATCCTTGACTCCTCCCTCCTCATACACCAGTCCTTACATCCCTGTCCTAATGATTTTACTTCTAGAAACTGCCTACTATTCTCCATCTCTCCTGACATTATTCTCTCTCTCTTTTTTGAGACAGAGTCTTGCTCTGTTGCCCAGGCTAGAGTGCCGTGGTGCCAGCCTAGCTCACTGCAACCTCAAACTCCTGGGCTTAAGCGATCTTCCTGCCTCAGCCTCCCGAGTAGCTAGGATTGACTACAGGTGTGCACCACCACACCTGGCCCTGACATTATTCTTAATAACACTAAAATCATCTCTTCCAGTAAGGACACTGCCTTCTTTGGTCTGTCTCCAGTATAGCCCTTTTGTTCCATTCTCCAAAGCATAGGGAGAAAAAAATCTTTCCAGAATGCAAATATGACCAAATCATTCAACTGCTTGTACCTTCAATGAACTTCTCTGTCCTTTAGGAAAAGCAGATACTCTTTGATCTGGCCTTGCCTACCTCTGCTGCTTAATCTCTTACCATGCCCCCACTCCCACTCAACATTTCTGTTCAGCTGAATTTCTTTCTTTCCACTGAGCATTTGAACTTGTGGTTCTCTCTGCCATATTCCCCCACCTGCTTGATTCCTGCTTATACTTCAGATCTTAATTTAGAAGTCATTTCCTTCAGGAAGGCTTCCTTGACCTTCCTAACTTAATGTGCTTCCACAGAACCTATTGTAGCATTTCTGTAATTGTTTGTTTACTCTCTTTTTCTAAATAGTAATATCTGTAACTGGAACATGGTAGGTATATAATAAATATCTGTTGAGCAAATACTGATGAGCTGACCCCCAAGACACGTGTATTAGTCCTAAACTAATCCTAGTGTGTGCTTTCTTGCTTATTTATTCGTCCATTTAGAGACAGAGTCTCACTCTGGCAACTGGACTAGACTACAACAGTGGCATCATAATAGCTTACTGCAACCTCCAATTCCTGGGCTCAAGCAATTTTCCTGCCTCAGTCTCCCTAGTAGCTGGGACTATAGGCGTACACCACCATGCCCAGCTAATTTTTTCTATTTTTAGTAGAGACAGGGTCTCGCTCTTGCTCAGGCTGGTCTCAAACTCCTGAGTTCAAGAGATCCTCCCACCTAGGCATCCCCAAGTGATAGGATTACAGGTTTGAGCCACCATACCCTGCCAATTTTATTTTTTAATTTAGGGGGATTTTGTATCTCTTCAGAACAATTTTCTGAACCCAAAGTAACATGCCACACAGTGTTTATCAAGGATAGTGCCAACTGAGAAAGCAAACATAAGCGCAGATGCAGAGGCTGTGCCCCCTCAAATAGTGAAAACCAAAACAAAGATCAAAAACAGTAAAATGCTAATATAGCTATATTACATAAAGTACTGTTAAGAAAATGGACCTAGCTAATATAATAGTTCTTTTCCAGGGCAAAAGCTTCCCTTCCTGAACTGTCCATTAAATTCAGCATTTATCTAAATGGCAAGTTTCTAGAAACCCCAAAGATCCTGAAAACCAGGGGAGTAAATGGAGCATGTGGCCAGAGGTCAGTGAGGAGAGCTAGGACTCAAACTCTAGGAAGGGTGAACCAGTATCCCGCCACCAAGATGCTGTCAGGCTATTTCCTCAGTCTCAATCATTAGAAGTGGCATTCTGGTCGACAATCAGAACTTAAGCATGTAAGGGGAGCCTTCCAGGAACAGCCTTGCCCAGCATCAGCTCTCACAAGAGCTCTGGGATACTGATCCATTTTTTACCAGAATGGAGAACATGTAGAGAACCAATGTGTGTGTCAAGCACAGCAGAGAGAACAGCAATACTTAGAAAGCCCAACTGCCCAGGTCTGGTCCACCCCCGAGCAACATACTCTGTAGGAGTGGAATAACTCTACTGCACGGAGCACATCAAACTTCCTGGCCATGAGGAACTTGACAGCCACGTTCCAAGAGAGCGGAGAAACATTGTATTGCACTGTCCACTTGTTAATCTCTTCAAGAAACTGCTTGGTGGCCTGTTTGACAAAGAAAGTAAGAATAATTAGTAATAGGAGAACATACTTATGAAACCAAAAAACAAGCAATCAAAAACTATCATCCTTTCCCCAAGCAAGCCTGAACCAAAAGGAAGCAAAGACAGACAAAAAAAAAAAAAAGGCAGAAACTGGTCTGAAATCAGAAATAGTTAAAATTTATATAACTCATCCAGGAATGGTGGCTCACGCCTGTAATCCTAGAACTCTGGGGGCCAAGTGGGGAGGATAGCTTGAGCTCAGGAGTTTGAGACCAACCTGAGCAAGTGCAAGACCCTGTCTATTAAAAAATAGAAAAATTAGCCAGGCGCAGCGGTGCACACCTATAGTCCCAGCTACTTGGGAGGCTGAGGCAGGAGGTTCACTTGAGCCCAGGAATTTGAGGTTGCAATGAGCTATGATGACACCACTGCACTCTAGCTTGGGCAACAGGGTGAGACTTTGTCAAAAGAAAAAAGAGAGGGGGACAGGGAAATGGGAAGGGGAAGGAGAAGGGGAGGGAGAAAGGAAAAAAATTTTGTATAACTCTGTGAGGCTAGAAGCCAGAGCCAGGTTCAAAGAGCAGGAATTAGCACAGAGATGGACTAATGAGGGGGAAACCAAGGCTCTCAAATAAGATGTAAATTACTGGCTCCAAAGCAAAAAAAAAAAAAAAAAACCAGAATTATTTTGGGTTTTGTTGTTGTTGTTGTTTTTAAGAAGAAAAAAGTGTGGCTGGGCCCTCTGAGGGATCATTGCATAATGTACACTGTAGCGTAGCAATCTCAGCTGCTGCCTCTCACAAGCCAACCCAACACAGCAAAACAATCAGAAAATGGTTCTGGCACTGGAACTAGCAGAACTATTTGAGAATAGCAAAACTATTAGGAAGAATTTAACAAATCAAAGGCCAAGTGTTCTTTGCATTTACTGACCCCACAAGACCTCTTCATGCTTTACATGGCAGGCCAAAAAGGGGACACTAGTGCCTAGAGAGTCATTAACAGCCCCACTGCATAGTGGTTTGGCAGAGGGGTGGGAAATTTTCATTTTCACTATCTGACTACAAGCTGACAAAATGCCTGTTTCTAGAACTGTTCTTACCTCTTGACTAACTCATGTTTTTATGGCTTTCTTGCCCTATTTCTCCTTACATTATAACCAATTTCCTCTGTAGCCAAACTACCCTTGTTTCTTCATTTTAGAACGATTTGAATTGAGATTTTGTGCACGCACTCTGAATTGCTAAAAGCTCTCTGCATGGCTATTCTGTCCTTTCCATTCAGAAACTTTTCTCAGCTTGGGGTTCACTATATGATCAACCTGATGAGAATTCTCAATTTTTTTTTTAAGAGACATGGTGTCACTCTGTCACCCTGGCTGGAGCACACTGACATGATCACAGCTCATTTGACTCCTCACCTCAAGCAATCCTCCTGCCTCAGCCTCCCAAAGTGCTAGGATTACAGGTGTGAGTCACCCTACCCAGCTGAGAATTCTAAATTTTAACCATACCCCTATTCTTGATCAACCCACAATTAAGATTTATTTATTCAGATTTATTAAGCACCTATTATTTTTTAAGCTGATACCTGTGCTAAGAAGTATAAGGAACACAAATTTGCTTCAAAAGGTAGGACCAACTTACTATGTGACTATGAACAAGATAATTTTCTCTCTTCACTAATTTTTCAACTGAAAAATAGGGGGAGAAAAAGCTAACAGCAATGACCTACTTCAGAGTCTTGGCAACAAGTCCTACCTTGAAAATACAATCCAAATTGCTACATACTATTTAAACAACCAGCAAACTAGAACTGCAGGACAGTCAGCAATACCTTACAACATAGTACCTGATTCATCCCCCAATTTCTAGGAAAGGGCACGATATTTTATAAGCCAGAGAAAAGTCTAAATGGCCTAACAGGCTGGATCTAAGCTTTACAGCCTTTCAACAGAGGCAAAATAACTTACACTACTAGAAAAGGAGAGAATCAGCAAAACCAATCGGGCAAAGTGTATGAAAAGATCCAAGAAATAAAGGCTATAAAGAAAAGCTTTCAGAAGATCACTTTGGCCCAGAACCAGCTGAAGCCAGACCAGAGAAATGAGTCCCAGAGAAGACAACGGAACACAGAATGCTCCCAAGAAAATAGTTTGAATTGCCTCTGTGGAGTAAGTGGCCAGCATCAGAATGAGGAAAGATGGAAGGGAGAAGTGGGCACAAAAAGATCCCATAAACAAAACTCCAACTGGTCAGGAAGGTCCCCAGGAAACTTTGTAAATGGTATTTTTTTTTCAATTAATGTATTATCTTTTATATCCAGTCCTCTTATGGGTTTCTCTAATGTTGCCTGTACAATAAAACACCAAAATAATAGGAACATACTTTACCCACTACTTAGCTGGGTATACAATCTCAGATAAGTCAATGTATAGGCAGGAGGGGTAGATCTAAATGACCAGGAAGTGATATGAACTCATCACATTCCCTCTGTTAAGATGGCTTTTCGGCCGGGCGCGGTGGCTCAAGCCTGTAATCCTAGCTCTCTGGGAGGCCGAGGTGGGCGGATCATTTGAGCTCAGGAGTTCGAGACCAGCCTGAGCCAGAGCGAGACCCCATCTCTACTATAGATAGAAAGAAATTAATTGGCCAACTAATATATATAGAAAAAATTAGCCGGGCATGGTGGCACATGCCTGTAGTCCCAGCTACTCGGGAGGCTGAGGCAGCAGGATTGCTTGAGCCCAGGAGTTTGAGGTTGCTGTGAGCTAGGCTGACGCCATGGCACTCACTCTAGCCTGGGCAATAAAGTGAGACTCTGTCTCAAAA
>VSMD01061599.1:0-37113 GCA_008750895.1 Mirza zaza | reverse complement strand
TTCCTGAACCAAATTTAAACAGGACATGAGGAAACATCATGAGGCCAGCCCCAAAGATCTTAATGTTCTGATTGTCTCAGTCTTTTCTCCTAATTAGCAAAAGTTGACCTACAAACGCTATCAAAACCAAGGGCAGATGTTGGAAGGTTCACCGTGTACTTTTACCTACTGATTCTCGGAAGTGAGAACTGACTTACATTCTGTTTGTGGATCAAAATCTATCTCATCACAGGTGACTCTCAGTATAAAGGTCATGATGAAGATAAATAATAGCAAGAGAGTACAGGGATGTATACGTAACTATATCAGATCAAACAGCATTCTAAAGCCAGTTGAACACTGGAACGTTGAGTAGACCTTTGTGTCTAGGCTCAGTACTGGTCAATAGTCTAAAGCTTTGCCCTAAGCCCTGCTTTTCACTGTTTGCCAAAGCTGATGTTGACAAACAGCTCAAAAGTGAAAATTCATTTAATAAACTGGGTGCTTGTTGTTTATATTGTTAAATAGCTGGATTACTAATTCTCTGTAAATGGTACCTACAGCAGTGATTATTCCACAAACAATTCTAACTATAACTTCCAGCTATGTTGAGCCACTGCATTCCATTTACTAAGAGAGGCATTCTACAAAGTCCTACAAATATGAGTTGTTTCATTCGTGCCACCGCGTACCCGGGGATGCATGCATTCAAGGCCAGCAAACCTACTATAAATAAGGTAGGAGTGGGAGGCAATGATGTTAGCAAATACATCTAACAGGAAAGTTATTTCTGGCCCATTCTCTCTCTCTCTCTCTCTCTCTCTCTCTCTCTGTGTCTCTCTCTTTTTCTGTCTCTCATGCACACACACACACACACAAACTTTTGGTAAACTATATGTCAATCAAGTTACATTATTAACTAGGTTTACTCATAAAGTAATTAAACTTCAGATTATCTTTGGCATTAGAAATTAGTATTCATAAGATGTTAGAACTACCAGAAATCCTATATTCTTACTTCTTTAAGGTAAAATTGTAAATAGAATGAAATGCATGTATTAAGAGTGTACAGTTTGATGAGTTTTGACAAATGGTATGTCCATGTAACCAACACTTCAGTGAAGATTTCCATCACATCAGAAAGTAACCTTATATCCCCTTATAGTCAATCCCTAAACTACTTAGGTAACCGCTATTTTTATTTACATCCCTATACTTTAGTTTTGCCTGTTTTTGAGTTTCAAATAAATAGAATCAGGCAGTATTTACTGTTGTATCTGGATTCTTTCACTGAACATAATGTTTTTGAGAATAAGCCATGTTGTTGCATGTATCCTCCATTCATTCTTTTTTAAAAAACATGTTTTCTATTCAATTGTATAAATATAACACAATTTATTAATATTATAGTTTTGTTGATAGGTACTGGGTTGTTTTCGGTATTTGGCTGTTATAAGTAAAGCCATGTAGTGCAAGTTTTTTTGTGGATATATATTTTTATTTCTTCTGGGTAAATAGGAATAGAATTGCAGGTGTGTTGAACTCTATTAAAAAACTGCCAGATAATTTCTGAAAGTGTTTGTACCATCTTATGCTGCCATCATAAGTGTATGAGAATTCCAATTGTTCTACATCCTTATAAACATTTGATATTGTCAGGTTTTTACCTTTAGCCATTCTGGCAGATATGTAATAGTATCTTGTAGTTTTTGTTTGCATTCATCTGATGTTGTGCATATTAGCCATTTGTATATCTTTGTTTGTAAAGTATTTATTCATGCATTTTGCCTTTTTAAATTAGATTTTCCATGTTTTTTATTGAGTTGTTGGTTTTCTTTATATATTCTAGAATCATGTCTTTGGTCAAATATAAATATATATATATATATAAAATAGTAGTGAATATTTTCTCTTGAACTGTAGCTTGACCTGTCATTTTCTTATTAGTGCCTAGATGAACAAGTATCCTTGATTTTTATGAAGTTCAATATATCAATTAAAAATCTTTTTTGTTTGTACATTTTGTATCCTGATAAATCTTTGTCTACTCCAATATTGCAAATGTTATTTCCCATGTTTTTAACTACAACTTTTATCATTTAGGTTTTACCTTTATCTCTATGATCCATTTTGAGTTATTATTATTTTGATCATGTAGGGAAAGGTTTGAAGTTTTTTTGTTGTTGTTGTTCTTTTTTTTTGGTGTGGATATTCGGGTGCCAGTACAATTTGTTGAAAAGACTGTTCTTTTCCCCATTGAATTACCTTGGCACCTTTGTCAAAGATAAGTTGACCACATGTGTGGATCTTTTTCTGGATTCTATTCTGTTATATATTTGTCTATCTCTATGTTAATACAATACTGTCTTGATAACAGTAACTCTACAGTAAATGCTGGAATCAGATAGTGTGAGACATCCAAATTTTGTTGTTGAGTAAGATTATTTTGACAATTTGAGGTCAAATATATTTCAAAATAGTTCTATCAATTTCTACAAAGAAAGCCTTATGGAGTTTTGATTTGGATTGTGTTATGCCTGTATGTTTTAATAATACTGAGTCTTCCAGTTAAATTTATACTTAATTTATTTAGGCTTCTTTAATTTTTCTTAATAGTGCTTTGTCATTTAAAGATGCCTTTCACATCTTTTGTTAAATTTATTCCTAATGATTTAATTTTTTTATTTTTTTAGAGACAGGGTCTCAGTCTGTCACTCATGTTGGAGTGCAGTGGCATGATCATAGCTCACTGCAGCCTCGAACTCCAGGGTTCAAGTAAGCCTCCTGCTTCAGCCTCCTGAGTTGCTGGGACTACAGGTGCATACCACCATTCCTGGATAATTTTTTAATATTTGTAGAGATGGGGCTGGTCAGGCTGCTCTTGAACTCCTGGGCTCAAGTGATCCTCCTGCCTCAGCCTCCTAAAGCACTGGGATTAAAGTTGTGTACTGCTGTGCCCTCATTTTTTGTAGTATTGTTAATAGTACTAAAGTATTTTCCATTTTCCTCTAATATATTGAGATACAGTTGATTTTTACATATAGACTTTATATCCTATGACAATATTAAATTCTCTAATTCTAGTAGTTGTTTAGTAAAATATTTAGTATAGACTATGTAAACAATCATGTCTCTGCAAATGACAACAGTTTTCCAATATATATTATTTATTTTTATTGACTTAATGTACATGCTCAGAACTCAAATACTATGCTGAATATAAGTATTAAGAGAGTCCTTTCTGATCTTAGAAGAAAAACGTTCAATATTTTACCACTTAATTGTCACTTTTTTAAAGATATCCTTTCAATGCAGTTCTCTTTTATTCTAGTTTCTTGAGAGTTTTTATCATGAAGAGGTGTTAATTTTGTCAAATATTTTTTCTGTGGCTATTGTGATAATACAGGTTTTCTTTTTTATTCTGTTAGAGTGAATTACATTGATTTTGACTGTTAAACTAAATTTGTATTTAGAATAAACACTTGGTTATGAAATTTTCTTTTTTGCATTTCCCCGGTTTGGATTTATTGTTATTTTTAAAGATTTAAAAAAAAATTAGTCTATGAAAAATTTTGAAATGTGATTTTTAAAATATAAAATCATTCTTTGGTTGGTTTTGGTTATGTTAATTCTTCTTGAATCAATATTGATAACTTGTATTTTTCAAAGAAATCTGTCTATTTTATCTAAGTTGTTAAAATTACTGGTATGAAACTGTAATATCTGTAGGATCTGTAGTGATATAACATCTTTCCTTTCTGATATTTCCAGTTTGTATTATTCTGTTTTTTAAGGGTGATCAGTATCACCAAGGGTTTATCAATTTTACTGATCTTTTATTTATTTATTTATTTATTTTGAGACAGAGTCTCACTTTATTGCCTAGGCTAGAGTGAGTGCCATGGCGTCAGCCTAGCTCACAGCAACCTCAAACTCCTGGGCTCAAGTGATCCTCCTGCCTCAGCCTCCCAAGTAGCTGGGACTACAGGCATGTGCCACCATGCACGGCTGATTTTTTCTATATATATTAGTTGGCCAATTAATTTCTTTCTATTTATAGTAGAGATGGGGTCTCGCTCTTGCTCAGGCTGCTCTCGAACTCCTGAGCTCAAACGATCCGCCCACCTCGGCCTCCCAGAGAGCTAGGATTACAGGCGTGAGCCACCATGCCCAGCCTTACTGATCTTTTAAATGAACACACTTCAGCTTCGTTAATTTTTTCTATTGTTTGTGTATTTTCTATTTAATTAATTTGTTACCTTTACAATTTCCTTCTATATCCTTTTGGTCTAACTTTCTTTTCTTTTTCTATAGCTTCTTAAAAAGGAAACTTACATCATTGATTTTAAACCTTTTATCTTTTCTAAGCATTTTTAAGTATATCCTTATTCATTTCTAATTTATTTCCATTGCTTTCATATATTATGATCTATAATATTTCAACATTTTGAAATTTATTATGCCTTTTATTGCCCTTTTTTGTATGATGTGAGAAATTTTTGATTATATAATGACATTTTACTCCCCTTGTCTTTTTTGTGTTGTGTAATATATTTTACTTCCAGGTGCGTTATAAATCCTGCAATGTAATATTACTTTGCCTTTAAATAGTTAGGTTGCCTTTTATATTTTCCTACATATTTACCATTTCCAGTACTCTTCTTCGCTTTCTGTGATTGTTGGGCTGGAATTATTTGACTTCAACCTGAAGAAATTTCTTTTTGTAGTGTAGGTCTGTGGGAGATAAATCTTAGATTTTATATCTTTGGAAATGTTTTTGTTTCACCCTGAATTTTAAAGGATACATTCACTGGGTATAGAAATTTGAGTTTACAGTTCTCCCCACCCCCCAACAGTATAAAGATGTTTTATTATTGTTTGGCTCCATTATTTCTGATGAGAAGTCAGCTGTAATTTGAATCATTGTTTCTCTGTAGTTAATGTATTTGTTTTTCTGTGGTTGCTTCTATGATTTTTCTCTGTACCTTTGGTTTCCAGCAGTTTTACATTATGTAATTAGTTGTGATTTTCTTTGTATTTATCTATTTGTGGTTCATTGAGCTTTTTGGCTTTGTAGGTAGATGTTTTTCATCAAATTGAAAATATTTGCCTATTATTTGTTGGAATAATTTTCTGCTCCATTCTCTTTTCTCTTCTTCTCATCTAACAATTAGGCTTATTAGACCACTTGGTATTATTGAGGCTTTCTTTACTGAGGCTCTTTTAAATTTTTTGAGAATACTTTTATCTATGTTCTTCAAATTGGATAATTTCTGTTGATCTGTCTTCAAGTTCACTGATCCTCTATGTTCTAGTCTCCAATCTGTTACTAAACCCATTTGTTGAAGTTTTCTTTGTAGATACATTATTTTCAGTATTAGAATTAGCTTTCTTTTGTATATTTCATATCTGCTGAGATTTTTGCATCTGTTCATTTATATGTCCATAGCTGTTTTAAAATCTTGCCTTCTCATTCCTACATCTGAGTTATCTCATGGTCTCTTTATATTGGCTGCTTAGTTTTCTTTATTGTGAGTCACATTTCCTATTCTTTATATGACTTGTAATTTTTTATTGTAAATTAGCCATTGAGGATAATTGCTTATGGGGAGTCTGGAGTATATTGTCTTTGAAAGAATGTTGAATTTTCTTCTGGCGGGCTGTTAAATTGTGGATTCTCTTGATCCTGTCATAGTTGGTTTTATTCTCCATTAGGATGGCTCTGCTTTAGGTCTTGTCCTTAGTCCCAGGGCATGACCTTTACTTTAGAGAGTAGTGTTTTTACCCAAGATATTGCCTTTCTGTGGTCTTGAGGAGTTTCCTTCTCTAAAGGATTACTCTTTTCCATTGTCTATTGTTCAATGTCTTAAAAAAGGGGCCAATACTTCACCCAACTTTTTAATTGTTTATGGTAGGAGATTACGTCCAGTTCTAATGATTCTGTCATGACCTGAAGTAGAAGTCACATTCTCTATGGAATACGTATTAGGGGCGTGTGACTGCTTCTCTGTCATCCTTCATTCTTTTTTCTACCAGATCTATGGAAAGATCAACCTTTCAGACCCTGCATGAGCATGGCTTTTCTTTCTTGGTTCCAAGCCTATGTTTTCTTCTTTATTTTCATACCTTTGCCTTTTTGAATCATTCCAATTTTCACAGTTTGCTTGATTTTAAGAAGTGGGAAATTGTAGCACCCAGTACACAACATTCCGTACATTTAAATGTGAACTGCTTTGGGGAGTGTGAAGTTTTTTCCCCAATTTGGAACAGGACTTTAGGCCTCTTAAGGTCCTTTCCTGTTTTCCTTGGATTTTCCCTCTTGCCCAGAGAGCTGCCATAGGGTGTTTTGAATCATGGCAGAGGCCTTCTGGGGAAGCTTTGGGGACTGACTTCCTCCAGCACTTCTTTGAGATTCCTGTGCAGAGCCTGGTTTCAGCCTCTTACCTAAACCCAATGCGTCTTGGCATGATTGACACTTCACTCCCCACTGCTGACTGGGAGCACAGATGCCATGGTAATTATTCAAGGATGGAGTGGACTGAGGGAGCAAGAGGTCTTTAGATTAATGTGACGAATAGTTTTCTACCTGGTCACAATCCCAGCATTTTTATTTGCAGCAAACTTATCATGACTCACGAGGCTTTATCTTTGCTTGCCACCGATCCCTGCCCCCTAGTTACTTAAAATTTCCTTTTGTTGTTTTTCCCCCCCTTTTAACATCAAGATAATCAAATGCTTGCATTTTCCCAAAGCAGAAAACCAGGAATGAATTACAATGAAAGTTACTGCCAATTTTTAAGCCTGTCTTACAAACAAAAACTAGTTCAATGTTTTTGATTGACATTTCATAAATAATGAAGTTATTATGAAGTAAGTTAAAATTAGTTATGTCTGTCTGCATATTTTAGCCTCAAAGAGTGTATTTAATTAGGTACTTTTGATGTGTTAGACATAATTATATTTACCTTTAATTTTGCATGAAAATGACATTTCCAGAACCAAGTTCAGTGGTGTATTTTCTAACACCAGAAAGAACTACATTTTATCTCCTGGGGCACTGTTGCTGTCTTTTTTTTTTTAAAAAAAAAAAACAAATCTGGTTGTGCCAAAATTATAGATTCTAAGTAAGACTGGAGCATCACAATTAACATCATTTTTCTAGTCAGTGAACCTTGAAAATTTGTAATTCAGTGTCTGTAGAAATGGTTCAAATGGCTTGTGTGTGAGGGGAGGGCATCACATCTGCTCTCTACAGTGGAGAAGTGATAATTATTTCTAACGGTCTGTGTACAGAGAGCCTTGTATCCATAGACTATGACCTGTTAGTTGCTGAGAATTTCACTAACATGCCAGTAAGAGTCTCAATATTGTAAGCAGAAGTGGCCTAAGAGTAGCACTGGGATTGAGTAGGCGTCTGTGAAACTGACCAGGGTTCTAAGGGGCAGGCAGAGCTGCCCAAGGTGCAGAGTGAAAGTATGTAGGCTTACAAGTCGGTAGGCAATAGGACCCAGGGTTTCTGATTACCCACTCAATTCAGATTCAGATTACCACTCTTTTGTCTTTTTTTTTTTTTTTGCATGTGGATTTTGTCATATATTTATTTTTCCCACCTATATTTATCAGTCACTGTTTACTATTCACTGTGGAACATACTGGGGATATAGGCCTAGGAAATAAATTGTCAAGTAAATAGACCATCCAACTTAGTGTAAGCATTCTGATATAATTATGTGAGCACTGGGGCATGCTGTTAGCCCAGGCTGGGATGGAGGGTAGCTCATGAAAGGCATCTGAGCCAAGTCTTGAAAGATGAGTAGGATTTAGCTGGGCAAAGTGCTGTTAGCCCAGGCTGGGATGGAGGGTAGCTCATGAAAGGCATCTGAGCCAAGTCTTGAAAGATGAGTAGGATTTAGCTGGGCAAAGTGGGGGGAGATGTGGGTGGTAGAAGGGCATTCTAAAAAGAGGGAGCAGCGTGAGAGAGCATGGCATCCTTGGGAGGCCATGCGGTTTAGTATGCTTAGAAACATAGGGTCCAAAACAGTTAGGGCGGAGGTGGCAGAGGGGATAGTGAGAGATGGGGAGGAGATGTGGGCATGGACTAGATTGTGAAAAGCCCTCTCAGTTGTTACCTCTACGATGGTAGAGGTAACAACTGAGAGGTCTTTCTATTATTCATCTGTTTACCATATACTTTTTACAGAGTATGTAAACTTCAGCTCTGTTGTCTGAATTATCATGAATTCTCAATTAGGAAAGCTTGATTTAACGATTTTGTTATATTTTGAGGAAGTACAATTAAAGCCCACTGGGACATTGTAGTCATATAAGAACATTCTGGTAGTGAGGTATAATGTCTTTGTCAGGTGCTTTCTATTTTAATATTTTATATTTCAACTACAGAGCAAATTGAAGAGCTTATTCTGGTACTAGGCCATCAGTCAAATCTTATCCCAGAGGAATTGAGGTGGTGACTGTCCTGGTTCCCAGCTAGACCCTTTTTTCCTGCGATTGTCAGTTTCTGAGTCATTCTCCAGTCTGCTTCTCTGCTCTGCACTACTCTGGACATGTCCTTTGACAATTATCTTCTCTTATTCTTGCATCAGTACTGACATTTCAGTTGTACTGAGTTCTGAGTCTCCCTGTAATCACTCAAAGATCAGTTTTAGATTTAAGCCATTATCTTTCTGTCATTTTAGCTATTTTGATTCTTAATTATTAAATATATAATCCATGTAAATGTTAGAGGTGTGACTTTTTTGCTAATACTAGCATGACTTCTCTGTTTCTTTCAGTGTGCTTTCTTTTCCCCTTGATTTTGGGGGGCATGACCCTACCAAGATCCATCATTTGTTAGTGGAAGGGATGGGAAAGAGAACAGGTTTTTGTTTTGTTTTGTTTTTGCCATTTCCTGTGTTTATTAGGTGATTAAATATGCCTGACTCTTTGCCTCTACACTATGGCAAATGAGGGTAAATGAGTTATATTTATGTCCATGATGAATTTTTGCTGTTTAACTGTTTCAGACTTACTCAGCTTTGAGTTGAACCCATAGTTAATAACTTTAGTGATGGTGATTGTTTAACCCAGAAGACAAACAGAAGAAGGAAATGATGTAGATAATTCTGAAATCATGTAATCAACATATGGCCTATAGATAATTGACTTTTAATTATGATTGTTAGTGTTTCAAACTTGTATCACCAGCTTCTTTAACTTGAACCCAACAGACATCTCTCAAGAAAACTACATTTTCCATTTTCTTCTCTATATTTTTCTAGAAAATTGTTTCCGAAGTGTATTCTGAGGAATATTAGTTCTTAAGTGGGATTGGTAGAATAATTTTGATGTCACATAAATCTGGAAAATTTTGGGTCAAAGTTAATCAGGTTTCTTACTATAATTCTTTTGGAGCCGTTAATATGCTAATGTGCCTTGTGAATTTACAAGGTATAAAAAAAGAAAAATAATGTGCAGTGTTTCTCAGATTCATTTGACCATGTTACTCTTTTAGGGGATAATTTTACAAGCTAATGTTGTGGTTGTATGGTAGTCACTGTTAGCACAACTGATGATAAATTGTGAAACTGATTTAGAAAATTTAAATGTATTCCTTTCTTTTTCAGATACAAATATAGAAGAGTACAGATAGAATAGTGAGAGAACTGAGATAGTCTTGAAATCTTAATCTTTCCATAGAGGCTCAATGACAAAACAATACATAGATGGATCCAACTATATCGTGGGTTCTCATTTATTCACTTATTAATCATTCATCAAGTGCTGATGGAACCCTCCACTGGGAGGTAGACACTGTGATAGACACTGGGGACACACGGGGAGCAAAACGTCATTGATGAGTGAGATAAGGCATAAAGGCCTGAAAACATCATAGGTTAGGACTGACAGCTGGGGCTAAGTGCTGTGGAATCAGAGACAGTGTCTACAGAAGAAATACCAGGGTGGGGGCTACTATGGCTAGGATGGTCAGAGAAGGTCTCATTGAGTAGGTAATGTTTGAGCCGAGCTTTGAAGGATGAGAAGATGCTATTCCCTTGAAAATGTGGGAGAAGATCAGAGAGAACCATAAGTACAAAGGCCCAGAAGTGGGAACGAATGTGTGTGGTGGGCCGTCAGAGCCCAGTGTGGTTGGAGCTTTGCAAGCTAAGCAGTGCATAGCATGAAAGGAGGCCAGAAATGTAGGTAGAACATATAAGACCCTGCAGGCTGAGTTACATATTTAGATTTTATTCAAAGAAAAGTGGGAAACCTTTGTAGAGTTTTAGGGAGAGGGATGACATAACCTTTTCTGCATGTGAGAATGCTCGTGCTGACTCCTGGATGGCGAGAACTGTAGAGGGGAAGAGTGGAAGCAGAGAGCCAGTGGGAGGCCGGTGCAGGCCCGGTGAGAGATGGCAACCACCAGCTTGTGCTAGGGTGAAATTTATGGAGATAGATGGAGGGGATTAGGCATATTTGAGCCATACGTTTCAGCAAAACAAATGCCTCAATTAAAACATTTATTATTTGAGCAACGGCACATTTTGAGTTGCAGTACAGTATTTCGTTTGACAAAGGATATCCATTTTCTCTTATATCCTTTTGGTCCAAATCATTTATTTTTGCCCTTCAGAGGGGGCTACAGACCCCTCTAGCTTCCACAACCCTCTCTAAGTCTCCTCAAAAGAGGAGAGTGTTATGATTATTCAGTTAGATATAAGGTAGAATGGGGGACAAGAAATTTGGCCTGCTTTTAGTGTTATAGGCCACTTATACCTGCCTCTCAGCTAGACAAAAATATAACTAACTAACTAATAACATTCCATGTAATCTATTCTGGAATACCAGGGGTCTTCACTGGGGCATGAGTCTCTTGGATGTATGATTTGTATACACATCTCCCTAGGAGCCATAAAGGCACTGTGGCTGTCATTAGGGCGGTATTTTGGCATTATGAGTTTTGGTTTGTGGCTGAGTATCATTCCATCTCATTATGACTAGCATCGATGACGTGGTCTATAAAAGAAGCTGAAAATGAGGTAGTACGCAAACATTTATAGGTACCATTTTCCCTGGATTTTTAAATAGAGTGGATAATCTTGTAAATCCAATTGATAGCCAAGTTGGGAGAAATGAGGGAGGATTAGAACAGCACTCCAGTTTTTCCAAGTCATGGCACACAAAGGAAATGATGGCAAGTAGGGGAATGAGTGGACCAGGCTGCTCTCAGCTGGAGAAGACCCCCTTGACTCCCTTGAGTACTGGGTGGCAGCTCTGATGGAGGAGGGGTCAGTATCTGTGGTATATTAGAGACCCATTAACTACCTGCCACATGTACCAGTTGGAATGTTCTAGGATGGAGGATTTCAAGGGGAAAAAAATCCAAAGGTATACTCGAGATTGGCTTTTGAAATTAGTTTTCCAAGTCATGGCATTTGTTTTCATTCTATAGGAATGGTTAAGGCCAGTGTTATCTACTCACTGACTTTCTTGGTCTGGGAGTGACCTCTTGGAATCAGTTTATTTTCTTGCTCATCTTAATCAGATAACAGGGTTGACCATTTTATTCACATCTTTTTTCAGTCATTTGCTCTATAACCATGTAGGGACTGACCATAACAGATAAAACCCCTATCTAAATGGCATCAGAACTTGGGATTTTGTATATGAATAGGTGATAATGTTTCTGGGTTTCTGGATTGGAGGGGAGAACTTCTGGAAAATCTCACATTTAAGACTCCAAGTCCAGTCTAAGTCTTGGTGCTTTGAAGAGAGCTTTAGCTGTATACCAGTAGTACATGGTGATTCTTAAGGCCAGTACTTCTAATTGCTAACTCCCTGAAACAACCCGGGATGAGTGGGTGGTGTTAGCAGTAATAATTACAACAGTGATTTTGGTAATGCTGAGGACTAAACACATGGTAACATAAACTTGAGTCATTGAAGAGTCTGCATTACCTAAGATTCAAAACATAGTATTTCCAACCTGCGGATTACTGAAGAAGTGTGCCATATCTTAGTTGCTGTATCTTTCCCTGCTTAGATTTCACTGAATTGGCCAGTTGTTTCTGGGGCTCTTTAAAAAATTTAATGAGTCAAACACTCCCCAAAATGTTTCCCCAAAAAAATGTTGGCTCAAAGAAAGAGGAAAATTTGACCAGTATATTTATTGGACTTCCAATTACTTTTTGTTCATGGTTATTTTTAAGATCATTGTTTCTGGATGTTACTTACACTATATTCTTTTTTCTTTTGTGTAATGAGACTTAAACTGGGGTTTCCATTGTATTTACTAAGGCATAGTCTCCCGTGGTGAGGTGGTTTCTTCACAAATGGACAGCTTTTGCATAGGGCATAAATGTAACTGATTGTAATATGTTGATAGCTTTTTTACTCTCATGATATAGAAATTCAGCTACTGTAAGGTTAATACAAAGAAGGTTGGCCTATTTCTGAACGGATGCAAGTGAAGTCTACCCTAAGGGCCTCAGAGGACTGGCAATAGGCTTGGGGATATGGATAGCAAGTGCTTGACTCCTAGAAAGAGAAATGGAACCTCTCTCTGGCAGGGGGAAGGTGTTTCTGCCACTAACTATTGTTCCAAATCATTTCTGTCCAAATTAAGAAGGTGGTGTCTGTGTAGTGACTTCTTCCCATGAGCATCAGCATCGTTACCTAGTGTCAGGAAACTCTTTGGAGTATAGACTTAAAAGGACATGCCTGGAGACACCCCCTGCCCTCCCCCACCATACTAGCCTCTGGTTTCCAGCAAAGGCCAAGTGAGAGGGTGAGGTGCAAAGCCGCCGGTGTCACTGCCCAGGTGCTTTGTGCCTGAGGATTTCTGTCAGGATTCTGCAAATCTAGCTGACAGGTTTTTCGACTGCTTTCCAATTAAGTCTATAAGTGTTGACATCTTTCTTACATATACGAAAAAGAGAGGGGAGGCAGGCAGCCCTGCAAGTGAAAAAGAAGTCAGTTTTAAAAAATGTGAAATCTACAGACAGCAATTTTCCTTTCCTCTATGTGAAAATGACATCAGGAACTTTAGCACACCAGCAGGATCTCATGGGTATGGCTTTCATGGCCTCTTTTTATTCTCTCCCTTAATATTCCCCACTTATAGAAAGCTTCTAAATATGTGTCTGGTGGCATGTATCCTAACAGCACCTGTGGTAAAGGTGTATCTCAAAGAGTCATTAATAGTTCAGAAAGGTTTCCTTTTGCCCCGAGGTGCTAGGATGTTATGAAATAACTGAAACACTATTTATAATATACCTACTGGGAAGTCCCTGGAATATGGTAGTTTTCTTCTTTCCCTTTCCCATACACAGCAAGTACAAATGAGAAGAGGATCTTCTGAAGCATACCTACGCCTGCGGGAGGGGAAGGCAGCTGAGCTTACATGGAGGTATTCAGGTGATCCCTGACCAGAGTTCTTACCTAAAGCAAGATGGTAGCTTCTCCAGCAGGGAAGGGAATTTTGGTGGCTTTTGATATTGAATGAACATTAAGTAGGCATTATACAGAAGGATTTTCATCGGGGTTGTGACCTATTTTATAAAAGAGTCTTAGGACAGAGCACCTGAGTTGTATATCTTGAGCGTAAAGGAGGAAACAGATTACTTTGGAAGGGAATTTTCCATTTTCCTTGGGAAGGAGTGAACTGTTTCTACTAATGGAAAGAGGAAAGACTTAGCAATTTAAACAATTTACATAGTAAATTAATAGCACAATAATTATCCATTTGCTTATCTAAAATGGGCCAGAAATGCATACGTTTTTCATGGAAGATTATTTCATTGCATGTACTAAAATAGAATAATGCCATACAGAAAGTAGTAAAAATGAAATAAGACTTTTGAAAATATATTAATATATAAAATATTTATTTTACAGGCTCAGTAGTGTTTGCATTGAATCACTTTTATTGTATATCAGGGGTTAGTCACTTCATTCTAAATTCTGAAAAATGAACATGAGATGTTTTGCAAGCACTGCTTTTTCTGGAATGCATTCTCAGTGGGATTTACTGAGGAAATACTTATTTGTTGAGAGGTGGGGTCACGTGTTTGTAAGTGCATTACAAATGCTTCCCACAGTGGCACTTAAATGATCAGAGGAAATGAGAGGCAAGCCAAGCAAGGTTACTTCAGTGAAATGGCTTCTTACTGGTCTGCTAAGGGGACTATGGATGGGTTGGGGAAACTTATTTCAAACAATAAGAAGGCAGTACCTCTCTTCTAGCTCTTTGTTGAGAAAACCACATATTTCTCAGGATTTGGGGACACAAGTCTTTGTATTAGCTTATGTTTCCCATTGTGTGACCTTTATGTGAAATAAGTATACTTTTCTGTTTCCATAGCATGTATATGATTGTTCAAGAATTAGAGCCAAGAATTGGAGCATTTGTGGTATAGCTACTCAGCAGGCAAGAGTTAATTGACTGGATGATGATGTATTTCAAGTGGAATCACAGTACAGGGCCATGGAAAGTGGTTCCTTATTGGTAGGTTTTCTGTGTGAAATTTTGAGTCCCGAAGGGCAGGAGTATGCCCTCTCCTAGTAAAGTCTAATAGCACGGGGCAGTGGGCAAAATATTCTCTCACTAAATCCAGGTGAGTGTCAGAGCTCATTGCATAAAATGATATGGGGGCTTTGGATATTGGTGTGTGGGAATATGGGTGCAGAGCTGTTTTCTCCTTCAGGCCACTTGGCCAAACAGGGTGGCATTTGGCAGATGGTTGCAAGCAAGAGCTTGGCACCAACCATTGGCGGTGTTTAAGGTTGTAAAAAGCACTGTGAAATGGTAGTATTTTCCAACGTGCTCCATGTTTGGGACACCACGATCTGCTTTCAGCAACGTATCATCTGTGATTGCTGGCTGTGCCGTTCCACACGGATTGCAGGAGAGATTTACAAGGTCATGCCCCAGGCGTCAGTACCATCATGCATAGCCAAGAAATCTCCTGGCATTGATGTGATGTTGAGAAATGATGATTCCATGTTAGTGTATGCAATGGCTGAATGGCAGTCTGTGCAAAAGTGGTATTTTCCGGTAATTTGAAGCTGATGGAAGAGTACTGGTTGAGAAATGGCAACAAGAGAGAGAATATGCAAGACTGAAATGATACCTAGGGCTCCGTTTTTGACACAAGGGTAAGTGCAGAGGTGAGGGTTCTGGTGTGTGAATAAATTCTAGACAGACCCTGAATTGCCTAGGAAGCACCATGAAATTTCAGATAATAAAGGAACCTAAATGAAGGAATGCCTTCATTTCAACCATATTGTAGGCTGCATTATGGAGAAAAAGTGTCTTGTTCTATAGTCGGTAAAAGGAACATATTAACACATTCAGTAAGTATTTTGATCCTAAATTCTGTTTCAGGACTCAGCTGAATTTTAGTTCAGAAATTCTTAAGAAAAACCTTTCTAATATAATATATATGGTATACATTCATTCCCTGAGGACCTAGTGAGTTTAGGAAATCTTTTAAGCTTACTCTTCAAATTTCAATTGTTTTTCAACTCTTTCTAGGACAACTAGAGTCTAGAAGATCTCTTAAATTATTTGTGATTATATCACCAATGTAAAGACCAGAGAACGGGTGGAAATTAGGAGAGGCAGTGATAAGCAGTTTTGAAATTTTGGTGTCTTACTAATAGAAGGAGTATTAGACCATGTATGTCAGTCACGTCTACTCTTATGGCCTTTGAAATGTGATGATTTTATTAGCCAGCCAAATTTCAATGGTCTGGGGAAGAGAAACCTGGGAAGGGGTTGGGACACAGAGGAGGCAGAACACCTGGAGGCAAGCTAAGGACAGGATCAAAGGTGCAGCTTCTTCCTCTACTCTGCCATTCTCATTACCATTTGGGACACACACAGGGTAGCAAATCCAGTCACATTGTAGCAAATGCCAGGTTTAGGCATGCATTAGTGTGGCATGCCCGAGTAAAGCTTCCCGCACCTGTAGTTCTCATGCATTATTTATCCCCGGTACCTCTGCTCTTACTCCTCTTATAGCAGCACTCAGTCTGGAAGAGCAAGAGTACGCAGGAAATCCTTAGCTCCTAGCTCAGTGCACTTAGAGGATATCGCCTGCCAATTTGGTAACTGTGATAACTGCAGCAATATTCTTGGGCAGCTTGTTTTCAGGGCATCTTTAATGAGAGAAGAGGATGTGAGAAGGCTATTAGCCTTGGCTGTGCTAAGTTTAGAGTGCTGTCAGTGAGCCACTGCACGGATGCCCCCTGCTGATTTCTTCCTTGATTAGTCTTTTCTAATGTTCTCGCATGGATGCGTCAGTGCTGCAATAGAGAATTAAAATTCATAATCTCTGCTTAGGATCCCGAGGCTGTACTCTGTTCTGGAGCCCGGACGTCTTTTGTTTCCTAGCTCTGCTACTGGAAACAGATTTCCTGGCAAGTGGGCTGATCGTTGGATGAGCAGCGTTGAATATGAGAAAGAAAATGCCGGGGATGGAGGATGGTCAGTTACAGCCTGTCTGACTCAGAAGAGGAGATTCCAGCCACTGGAATTAGATTAGAAAGGGTTGTAGTTCATGAACACTTGTCCTGATTCAAGAAACTGAGTAAGGTAAGGGGGACAGGCCATTTAAAGCTGAAAGACAGGCTAAATAAAATCCTCAAAGTAGTATGACCTGTGATTCCCCACTCCCCATTTCTTTTTATAGCAGTTTCAATAAGTCTGACGTGGGGCTGGGGAGTGAGTTTTACCGACTAAAACTGTAAGAGGTGAGCAGCTGGGCAAGAGACTTGAGCTTTGGCACGTTCAGTAGGCCCTGTTCTAGAAAAGGAGAAAGAATGCTGGGAGGTAAGCGAGAGTCATCTGGGTGACAACAAAGATGTGTCCCACCAGCGGCCTGAGGAGTGGCCACTGTTTTGAAACAGGTAGTACACATAGGGCAGGCCAGGCCAGGCCCTTCCAAGGTGACCAGGAGATTCCTAGACCTAGAGGAACTGGCTTACTGTACAGGCTGTCAGGACACAGCCTCAGATGTTAGGAGAGTAAGGTAAGGACACAGTCCTCCTATGGGGAAGGGATGGATGGAGTTTGACTTTAGTGTCTAGATCAGGTGTCCTCAAACTACGGCCCGAGGAACACATGCGGGTGTTTTTGCCCATTTGTTTTTTTTACTTCAAAATAAGATATGTGCAGTGTGTATAGGAATTGGTTCATAGGTTTTTTAAAACTATAGTCCAGCCCTCCAACAGTCTGAGGGACAGTGAACTGGCCCCCTGTTTAAAAAGTTTGAGGACCCCTGGTCTAGATCATAAGCCTTTGTGGGTAAATAGCATATATCTTACCAAGAGGGTATAAATAAATACTTATTGAATAAGTGAATGAACAGGGAAAAATTGGTTCTTGCTGCTGAGAACAGACTCAGATGTAGTCTATTAGTACAGGTAGTTTAATGCTGATTTGTTGGTGAGTTGACTTAGAGATGTTTCCAACAATCTCTTTCCACTGTAAGGGCAGCCTTAGTCACCGGGGACAGGCTGAGCCTGGTTTGTGGAGAGGGAGCTTTCTCTAGAGTCTGGTCAAATGGAACTAGTTGGGTAGAAGAGAAATGTAGGTACAGACAATGCAGGGATTCCATTATATGCTGAGGTGTCCTGCCGTATGACTTTCAAGGAGGGAGTACATTTGCATTTGTAAACTCAATGAATTTATACTTTTTTCCATAAGATCGAAGGAAGCTATCCAAAGTACATACAGCATAACCTAATGTGATACAAACAGGTGGCATTCTTGGAAATTCTAGTCAGTATGATAGGCTGGACCACTCTTGCAGTCTCCCATCTGGGGATGATGCTTTTTCTGAGTACGATTGCATTTGTGATGTTTGCCCTACAAGGTCAGTGAATCTTGCTTCACGAGTCTATGTTTTGAGTAACACTTAATCACATTTATTTTTCCTACAAACACAAACTGTGAAGTCTCGAGTGTCATCTAATCTGAATTTTGAAACCCTGGTTTTATTTTATAGGCAGAAATGAATGTAAAGAGTAATATTTTGCAATGTGTCCATGTTGCAAATAAGTTTGCACTCGAAATGTTGTTTAAAGAAAAAAAAGTCAGCTTTTAGATTTTGGATGCTTCGTTTACCCTACAACCTTTTCTTCCTCAAAATATAATTTGTTTGTGTTATATGAAGTATTTATGAAGCAAATCAAATCACTCGTGGTCACTAAATGCATTACGTGTGTATGTGTGCAAATGTATGTTATGCGTGTATATTGTTATGTAGCTTGTGCATGCCCACGCACATGTGAGTGTGCAGAGTCCTATTACAGGATGCGTTTGTGGTAGGGCGGTGTTTCTCAGAGTATAACCTTACCACCTGTGACAGAATCACCTACGTGCTGGTTACAATGAAGTCTCTGTAGCCACAAGTTCTCAATCAGAATTTTTTGAGGCTAGAGTTTGGGAATCTATATTTTAATAAGCACTCCTCTAGTGATTCTGATATATAGGCATATAATAATGAATAATGATTCTTTATTTTTTTGGACAACATGTGAATAACACAAAGTGACTAGGAGATAAGAAAGAAAAGATCATTGGAGATAGTGTTTGGAGTTTGGGAGAAAAAACTTTACAGAGAATGTGGAATCTGAGTTTTTCTAGGTGCTGAGGCAGGAAGCAGTCCGGTATTTTATACATAAAGGATGGCTTAAACAAAAGGTGAGTTTAAAAGAAAGTTAATAGATCTGCCTCATTCAAGTGAAGGATTTTTTCAACTAGGGCAGTGGAAGAAGATATTTGGATAGATAAAATGAAGCAAGATATAACTGAGGGGCTTTTGAGAAAGAAATTGACTAAAGCTGAGCTTTGGGGGTAGGAATGAGTCTGGGAAAGCCACCGAGGGTAGCATAGAGTACATTGGCCCATGTGGATTCTTTTCCTGTCACCTGTCAGAGAATGAAATAAGATGGTCTTTAGAATTTGGGGACAGAAAAATGAACCCACATGGCTATAGGAGGAAAACTATTTGGGAGAAATAGATTTGGTTTTATATTATTTGCTTAATACAAAGACATCTAGCCAGAAATTAAACTGTCCAGATACTGTCTTTCTAATACAGAGACACCTTTCTTAATCTTAGACTCATATTGTAATTTCAACATAAAGCTCATTTTCACCAATATCTAAGTAAGAGTCACTGTGTATGTATTATGTTTATTTGTGCAGGTTATGTTAGCTCTTCTTAGCCTTTCTTTCATTTCCTTCTATATGGTCAGTCTAGTGTGAGAATGGAGAACAGGGCCTTAGTAAATCACGTTTTCTTCTTTTTCCTCTCATTTGATGCTCATATTAACCCTGTGAGACAGATGAAATTGACAGGCTTTGTTAGGGCATTTTAAGTGTAAGAACCAAGCGGGGGAGAAGCTCAGTGATGTGCTCAGTGTCATGCCTAGCTACATGATGAGAGGCCAAGCCGGGTTTCTGGGTCCCCAAGCCAGCATTTTTCCTCTTGACACACTGTGACTCCTTTGAATGGATCTGCTGATTTGTCCAACCTCATCCTCATTCCAGAGGAGAATCTTGTAGAAACCTATCTCATTGCATTGCAATTCTTTGTTTGCTCGTCCTTTTGTCCATCTCCTGTACTTGATTCAGAGTCACCCTTTTGAGGCCTGTGGTTATGTCTCTCTCCTCTATACCATTGTACCCCCATTCTTGGCATGTAGTAAATAAACATTATGAAATCTTAAGTAAAAGCATGAGTATAATTTTGTGGTTAAAATGATAATAAAAATAGTTCAAAAGGCATACTACTGGACTACAGGAACCCAAAGGGCATCGGCTGTTATTTTCTTCTCTCTTATACCCTCAATTCCTGGCACAGTACCTGGCACAGAGTAAGTGATTATCAGTGTTTATTGCACAAAGAAATGGAGGAAAATGAGCAAAGACGGTAGGTAGAAAAGAACTTGGTTTGAACCCTGAATCTGATAGAATTAGTAGGCTTTGCTTGAAGGGCACCCAGAAGGGCATTCTAAGGATGGTAATTGCCAAGAGCAGAAGACTTGAGAATGAGCAGTGTGTTTGTGTGACAGGGAATTCATTATTTTTTCTCCCTGAATGATTGCTATGTTTATAGTGCAGATGGGAAACTACCAGGCACATTTTTTTTTTTAACTTGAGGAAAGAAAATTACCATATCCATAAAGGTTTTGAACTGTCTTTGGTGAATGCAAGGATGAATTATTTGGTAAGTATAAAGTGTGGTTTAGATTGTTATGTCGTGGCATCATTAATGGACAAGCAATATGTTGGTTGACGTGAGTGTCTCCGAATTGAGATTGCTTAGGAGCTAACCAGTCTGCAAGTGTGTTTTGGGGAATTGACACTAAGAGCTGAGGAAGTTCATCATATCAAGTAAAGCCAGAAGGGGCTGTGAAAGCGATAAGGATGGGAACAAAAAGAGGAAACAGTGGATGTTGTATCTCTATGTCCTATGCCCTCATTGTCATCAAATGAAAGCACTTACGTAAGTTATTTTAATTAGGTGGCAATTGTGATTGTTCTTTGCATTGCACTGTCATTAGGAAATACAACATGTTATCTGAAATCCCATCCCATTTCATGACCAATGCCACTGACAATAGGGTTCACCTTTGATTCAGTAGTTTTAATTGAATATGGCAACTGTTATTTGAGCTTTCTTGACTTATGGAGAATTCATAGAACTGACATTTCAAACAATGTTTTTGAAATGCTCTTGTGCTTATGCTAAACAATGGCACTGAAGATGTGTTTTGAGTAGAATTTTAAACCGGAGGAATATGATATGTGTGAAAATTTGACTTGTGCAGTGGCATCAATAATTTTCTCTAGTACTGGTGCATTTATGTGAGAGTTCACCGGGCCAAATAGACTTAATAATGAGGTGAAAGAACACTGTGATTTTATTTGCATCTGTGCTGGTAGTAGAAGAGGAAATGCAAATTATGGGAAGAACTTTTGGGCCACCCACAATAATATTATGATGAAAGTGAAACTGAAAAATGTTGAAACAGCAAGTGTACAAAAAATGGAATTCACTTGGTGCTCACTCTCTAAGCTTTTATCCAAATGGGAATCTGGGCTATAGAAACATTTCACAAATATTTTAAAGAAAATATCTGACTTCAGTATACTCTTTTAAAAATGTTTATAGTAAAAATCTATGGAATATTATCCTCAAAAGTATTAGGAAAATAAGAAAGAGTAATGGCTGTCATGAATATATTTAGGGCGCAATGCTATTGATATCAATACATGATCACTTTAAGGAATGGAGGTGGATATATATGTTTATTAGTAATGCTTGTAATTTACTGACATTTACTTGTCAGTTTACTTACAAGTTTAGAAAATACTGTTTTGAGTGTTTCACAGGTATTAACTATTTGATCTTCTAATAAGCATGTGAAGTAGGTACTATTATTAGCCCTATTTTACTGATGAGTAAACTGAAGCACAGGGAGGTTAGGTAACTTGTCCTAGGTCACACAGCTGGTTAAGTCGTGGAGTTGAGATTTGAATTTGGACAGTTTCTAGTTCCTGTGCTCTTAAACACTATAGTATACTACCTCTGTATTTGATGTGAGTGTACTCTGTCGTATAGAACCTCTACTGCTGGATTTATTCAAAAGGCAAGGGCACAGCCGTAGATAACAACCTTTCCAAGAGATTCTGTAATTTGTTGTATCTGCCTCATAGGCAGCAAGATTAGGTTTCAGTAATGACTTAAGTTTCATTACATGCAGAATTCAGCAAATTGTATCTCTCCATTCACTGATTAAAGTCATGCTCTCAGTTTTAATTGATTGGCTGGTTTATATGATTAAAATTAAATATTGATATTTACAAGTGGGCACATTGGCTTTGATTAATTGCTGAATTTAATTCAGCACAGAGCACTTCTGATTCTGTAATCAGCATTGCTGATTTAATAATCAAGTCCTCTTGTTTCTCAGATAATGGCATTAGGTACCAAAAATGACAATTTGAAGATTGACATGTTTCTTTTTAATTGAACTATAAACTCGTTCCAAGAAGTGATTCCCTCCTGTCTCTTGCTCTTTCTTCTTTCTTTCATTGCCTTCACAAACATCATATTACTTCTTGCCAAGTACCAAAGTTGTGCTAAGTGTAATGGCTACAATGATGAATATATTAAATAACAGGAAGGTTCTGTCTCCTCTCTCTTTACTATTCTTCTCTCTATACTGTTCTTCCAATGTATCAGATCTTTGTAAATAATTATTTTTTAGTTGGATTGAAAATGTTTTACAAAAATATTAAAATTTTAAGTCATCTTACATAACTACTTATACAGCCATATATCCAAATGTCATTAATTTAAACATTATGGGGGTTATAAGTTTAAGGTAATGAAAGTATGAATTACAAATGTGTTATTACTGTATGTTTATTGCATATAGTAACCCCATGTAATGACCCATACTACTTTGAGCTGGAGATCTGCCAGGTATACTAAAATTTCAAGTAAGCATGTTCATCATTTGGTTGGGCAATAGCTGTTTATTGAGCACCTACTATGTGCCAGGCTGAAACTAGGTGCTGAGTTACACCGGTAAGCAAGATACAGTGCCTGTTCACCTAGACAAGAAGATCTAGTAGGACACTGCCAGATTTGATGAGATCATTGTCTGACATGGGTTACATTTTTCCTTTTTTAGCTGTTATATTAGAAAGACACTTTGAAATTTTAGCCTATTTCAGACTGATTGATTGAATACTCAGAATAGTGGTTTTGTTTCATCCAAAATTTATGTAACGCTCTACCAATTTTAGATAAGGATTAGATTAAGCATTTAAAAAAAAAACTTCAAGAACCACAGCCCAAACCAGAGAAATCTAGAAGGTTATCTGTGTAATTTAGTTCCTATGCTTTGAACTTGTTTATAAGCCTTTCTAAAGAAATCATTTATGTAAATGATGTTTTTGAACTCATTTTTTATATTCATGCATGAATATAGTCTTATCAGTTATAGAGGGATGACCTGCTTTTAAGTATGCAAAGCAGGAAAAAATGTTAAAGTTTATCATGATGAAACATGTTGATACTATAGGACAGAAATGATCAGATATGCTTAAAAAAAAAAAAACTGGGTTCCAGTCCTGGTGCAGTGAGGTCAGCTTCCACTGTAGTCAAGCTCCATCAGACTCCTGTGATTTACAGGAGTAACCCTAGTGCCTAACCCAATGATAGAAGGTAGTGTAGATATTTAATGAACTTACTTAATTTAATAAGTATTTATTGAATAAATGGTCATTTTCTTACATCGAGTGACCCCAACACATGGAAACTTTGGGTTTGCTCTTCTTTATTGATGGCTCTTCTTTATTGATGCAAGCATGTAAAACTAATAATAATTAGCATATCATCGACTAAATGTTTATTTTGTGCTAGTTTTTAAATTTAGTTGTTTAAGATTGTAAGGATAAGTTATTTCTTACCCTTACAATAATAATTCTACAGGGTATACTTATCCTCATTTTACAGTTGAGGAACTGAGGCTTAGGGAGATTAAAGACTGCCCAAAGTAATATAATACCTGATAAACGACAATACCAGGATTAGGATGCATGTTTCCATGGCTTCAAAGTCCGTGTCTTTTCCTCATGCTGTGCTATTTTACTTAGCCAGGCAAGATGGTGGTATGGACTGGTGGATATGACTCACTGATAGGGGCTGATCCGAGTGCTTTGAGCAGTGTCTATTGACAGTCAAAGTGAGCTAGGCTTTCCATAAGAACACAGAAAAGAAAGGTCCTTCTGAACAAAGCTCTGGTGACATCATTGTCAACAGCAAACATTCAAGTGTCTTTAGGAAGTATATTTTACACAAATTACTCCAATTCTGAAGTGTATTCACCCCAATATCATCCCATTTTCACTCTCATAGCATGAGACCATTATGGAGGATCTCTGGTGACCTGGTGGTTTGACAGTTCCAGCCCATCTTGGGCAAGTCTTGACATTTCCTCAAACTAGTCATAAGAAGCCAGTTTGCCATTTTCAGACATTAAGTCAGGCAAAGTATTTCATTAATATTCATCAAAATGTTCCTGTTCTAAAGCCTACTCTTTGAGCCCTTTGTTCCTCTCTAGGAAGAGCTCCTCACCTTCCCCCAACCAAACTATCTTGGACGAAAGTGGAAGACAATGTTGAATTGGCTCTCATCAGTTTATCCAAGGGTTCTGGATCCACTCAGTGTGCACTCAAGGGAGTGGGTTTTATTTAGGAACCTGCTGAACTGTGAAGATCTCCTGAGTGTGGGAAGTTGCAAGATGAGTTTTCTTTTGGACTCAGAAAGACTGAAGTTCAAAATCTGATTCTTCTGCCTTCTAGGTGAGCAGACATGGAAAAAAACAAAAATAATTTCTCTGACCTTCAGTATTCCTCAATTGAAAAACTGGGGCCTATTAATACTTACCTTGGATGTTTATTGTAAGGTTTTATTTCTGCTTCATAGTGACATTCATGGTTTAAATGGCATTTAATTATGAAGAGGAGGAAAGACAACTTATATTTATTGAATGTCCACTGAACTGAGTCTTCTGGCAGATGTACAGCACACACCTTTATTTCATCTCTACACTATAGTGGAGAGAACATGATTTGGCTTTGGAGTCACAAGGATTAAGATTGAATCCTGGCCTTGTAATTTCCAGGCTATTGGATGAGGAGAGGAGGAAGAAGATTAGGTTGTACTTTTTGTCAAGAGTAAGCTGGGAAAAGTGAGGGGCAGCTTTTCTAGTAATCCAAACTTTCTTTTAGAGAAAGGGAGTTGTGTGGGTTTCCCAGCTTCCAAAGTTCCCCATTTGGGACTTGGGACTGTGTTTCCTATAGAAATAATGAGAAGATACTGTTATTTATATGATAGTTCTGCTGTACTGTGAGTTAATGATTTATTCCGGTCATCTGGGAACCTAGGCATTACTTCTCTGTAAAAAATTAAATGGAAACAAATATAATAAATGAACTTTTGTAACAAAACTTTTTCATAAGAAGGTAACTATCTGTAGGCTAAAATTCCTGAGTTTTATTTCTTGTTCAAGGACTGTTCTGAAGAAAGAAAATAAGAAATGGTTTATGATAAGAGACCTTCCTGTGATGGTTAAAATTAAATTTGTTGACATCAGACGCAGCTCTTAAATCTGATAGGCAGCTATGCAAATCAGAGCAGTTTTGTAAATATGTTTTATGGACTTCAGCTTGTAACATTCAGTGACACTGCCAGCATAATTATCATAAAGGCTTCACAGACCCTGGTTAGCATTGTAGGCTAGGTTTCTGTTAATATAAATGTTTTATGGTATAGTGATAGCTTATTTAATGCCAAAATATAAGATATTTCTCAGAGATTACTGTGGTCCTGAAGTGAGAGGTGACAAGATGTATAGCATTTGGTTAACAAAGTGATTTCTAAAATAAAGTTTAGGGTGGTTGGGTGAATTAGGGAAGATTAATGAACTGGAGAAAAGGAATCTACTTGGTAATGATTCATCTTTTGATGGCCACATTTAGAAAATAGTTCTAGGGAGGATTTGAACACATAAAGATGCTACCATATATCCCAGTGTGAAAGATGGTCATTGACTTTGACCACTGTGTTAGCTGAAAGCGTAAAAGGACGTTTGCTGAAAAACTGAATGCTTTTGAGAATGCTCTGGGGTTTCGGCAGTGGGGTTTGAGACTGGCTTCATCACGGTATGGTGGGCTGACTGTCAACTCTGTGCTGAGGCTTTTTATGGTTGCTTCTTAAGTGGTTATAACATAATGTGCACTTTACCCAAGAGTGAAAAAGATTGTTTTTCTTTCTCATTCAGTTCCTGGCTCTGTATGTATTTGTACAAGGCCTGGGAGGAGTCACATTGTTCACACCATTACTTTTACCTGTTTATTCCATATGGCATATGAAGAACCAGAGACTTAAAGAAATTACTTGGTCCACTTCATGATAGGGTTAGAGTCATTTGCTGTCTCTAGTTCCAGCCACTGTTTAAAGTTGTAGTCTCTGGTGAGACAGGGACATGCTTTGGGTAAAATGTCATCACTGTGTTCACTGATACAACTGATTGGTGAGTGGATGCTTGGCAGTTTTTATGGGGGGGGAAGCGAATCTGGGTAGAAGGGCTCCTCCCAGGAAGCAGTTGCTGACTGATGGAGAACCTGCTTAGGATACTGAGGAGGTTAGCATGTGTTCCTACTGGCATTTAGTTTTCTGTTACCCATCCCTGTCAATTGCAGGTACTAGAAGCAACAAGAAATCCACGTTTATCTAGGATATACCAGACTTTTCAGAAGAATTCTTTTTAGACAAAATGGTTTTCCTCTTTTCCAACTTATACAAGTTGGACCACAATGATGATTATATGTTAAAAACCAAGACAATCCAAATGAGACCAACCAAGCAAACTACAACAAAAAATTAATCTACTTCAGCATTTGAGAATGTACTCCAAAGTTGACAAGAGAAAAATGGGGTTTCTGTCATTAAGAGCTATTTCTCTGACATCTAACTGTGTAAAGTCTACAGCACTCTACACCGTTAAGAAAAAGAAGCAGCTGGAATTATTCCAGGATGCAAAATGGGAGCAAGGTTATATAGACAACTGCATATGTTTTTCAGGAAGAGAAGATTGGTTCCATCTGATTTTCCACTTCAGTTTCGTAGATCTGAATAGACAGAAAACATGAGGACTGCTGAAGCCGTGTTCTTCCCACAGCTTGAGCCTTCCAACCTTCAAGGAACTCTTGATCTTTGCAATGTTGGTGACTTTTAATTTAGGGAGAAAATATAAAACATGACTTTTTCCATCCAAACTTCCCATAAGTTCAATGACAGTGTCTTAGAACTTTCCAGACATAAATTATTTTTACATGCTAATGTTTTGACATAGGCAGGGAAGGGAGGGAGAAAAACTTTAATGTCTCAAATTCTATAGTCAACCATTTGGGACAGCCTTCCTCTTTGACTCCTTCCTGCTTTCCTCCTGCCCTCATTAACACTGCATAATTCACACCATTGCTCAGGTCTCAAACGTCTTGCCCCATTTATTTGACAGTTTCTGTCAACATTCAAAGTAGGATTTTGGCTTTTGCTGCCTTTTAGCAATTCTGGTAAGAGTTGTTTTGAGACTGCTTTTAACAGCTTAAACTAATGATCTGTTAATTGTTGTTGTTTGCAATGATTTTGCAATGGAGAGAAAGTAACTAACATCTAGTGAGAATCTAAGCATGTGTTGGGCACTGTGCTAAGAGCTTTTATAGGCATTTATCTTTATAATAATTCCAAAAAATGTAGTGATATAATTTCCCTTTTGTGGATGTAAAAGCTGCCCCAAAGGCTGTGTAACTTGCTCGAGGCTCAAGGTTTCATAGCTGGTGCAGGGATGAAGGCTTCTTCTTCTTTTTTAAATGAGACAAAGTCTTGCTCTGTTGACCTGAATAGAGTGCAGTGGTGTCATCACCGAGTAGCTGGGACTACAGGTGTGAGCCATGATACCCAGCTAATTTTTCTATTTTTTAGTAGAGACAGGGTCTCGCTCTTGCTCACACTGGTTTCAAACTCCTGAGCTCAAGCAATCCTCCTGCCTCAGCCACTTCTATGGTGATCTGATACCTGGCACTCAGAGGGTTGCCCAGGGACCAACAGCAGGAGTGTCATGGCAGCATGGCCCTTTTTGAACCAACATCTACAGTTTGACAAGAGCCACAGGTGATTTGAATACATACTATAGTTTGAGAAGCACTGCTTTGAAGTTCAGATAAACCAGAGACTGTAGTAGATAAGGAGGGCCAGGGCACTTGCTTCCTGGTAACACTGTTTGGGTGTGATATTGGGCACCTGCTTCTCTATCTTTGAATTAAGCAGGATATAGGAGAAAACAATGAAGGAAGTGTTAATGATGGCCTACAGACTAATTTTAGATGTAGGAGCATGACCATCACTATCATTAATAGCAAACATCTACCAAGCAGCTCTTTCTTTGAGGGCAACTCTCAGTTGATAAGATGGTTTAGAGTACTTGTTTGCTATAAGAGACATTCATCAGGAGAAAATGGGACCTAAATTAGAATTTCTTGGACTATGTTTGAACACCTGGAGACAATGATAAAAAGGCAAGAAATCACTGTTAATTAAATGTTTAATGTTTATTATAGCAACTACAGTAGTCTGGGTTTGCGTGTATAATGTAATAAAGTTGTATTTTGTGATGTAGGTATGATTTATGAGGCATTAGGGCCCTTTGTATAACAAATATGTACTATGTATGGTGCCCATAATTATATTCTTTATTTTAAAGAATAACTTTTCTATTTATATGATTAGAAAGATTTGTGATTATTTTTGCTTTTGTGACACTGTAGATTGTATTTGTAACAGCTATAATACCAAATCCTTTATCAGAAACACTCAATTAGTATAGTGCTAACTATAGGAAAACATGATTTCCTTTTTGAGTGTCCACATTATAAAGTGTTTTTTTTAACTTGGCAAAAGGGAAATACTGTCTATATAGCTGTACAGTTTCATTTTAACATCCATTCATTCATTTATTGGATATCTATCAAGTGCCTACTATTTGCTTAGTAAATTCATCTTTAATTTTGAAAATCTGACAATATTTCTAAGCCCTGAAACTAATTTGATATAATATTTATAGAATTTTATATATCAAGGATAGACGTATTAGTCTAGATTTTGATCCTGAAATACAAGGCATGATAACTGAGTTTTTAGAGCACTATATGCTTCCAGAATTCTTTCAAATACACCATTTTATTTAGTTCTCACATTGGCTAGGTCTTAACATGGCCGTTTTATGGAAGGATGGATGTGTCAGATGAACTTACAGCTCTTTGCATCTTTAGTCTTTTATTATGCTTATAGATGAGGAATTGTATTGCTTTGAACATTCATGGCTGTTATTGTTTGTACAATCCAGTTGGCAACTAATCATGTTCCTTTTTGTTACAGTGCTATCTTCTATTTTTATCTTCATAGTCTTTAGAACATTTATCTTTTTTACATATTTCAGTTTTATTTTCCCAGGTAGCTCACAAATCTCATATGTACACAAAGAAATATATAATATTTCTTTATATTCCTTATAGTACCTGGTACATATATTTTTATACTCCTTATAGTACCTGGCACATATATTTTTATATTCCTTATAGTACTTGGCACATATTTCTTTATACTCTTTATAGTACCTGGCACATATTTCTTTATACTCCTTATAGTACCTGGCACATATTTCTTTATACTCCTTATAGTACCTGGCACATCATAGGCCCTCAGTAAATTTAGTTGAATGTGAAGTGGAAATAGGGAGAACTGATACCTGAATTTGCATCCTTCATTTATTTTATTCCCTGGGAAGTGTTTTTTCTCTAGGCCGGTGAAGCCTGGGGCTGCTCTCTCTGTTTCTCAGCCCCTTGCTTAAAGCCATGTCATTGCCCAGCAGACCATGATGCAACAAAGAGGATTTGGAGCCAAATATACTTGGTTTTGCCAAACATTCACTGCTCTGATAAATCATCTATTGGCTAAGCTAACTTTGGGGAATTATCTATGGACTTTAATTCTATTTGCCAGTCCCATCTGGTTGCCATGGATACTTGCTGAGGCAGAAGGTTGTCCTACAGGCACTGATACATGATGTTGCCTGTGGCAACAAATAGCTCAGTGGGCTGTAGAAGGAACAGGGCTGGGACATGAGTACTAGGTACTCACAAGGAGGGCAGGGACTTTGGTTGGACCCAGCAGAGGCTATGGGAGGCATATCAGTCAGGTAGTCAGGGCTGGGCCTGGTGAGGGAGCATGGGATGTCAGGATGGTGTTGCTACAAGCAGGTAATTAGCATTGCAGAGGTCCATTAAGAGTGGCAGGTGATGTTTTGGCTGGTGATCAGCCATGTTGGGATGGGGATTCTAGCAGCAGGAAATCTGCAGAGCTCAGGTGAGCTGGCAGTTGAGATTGGGTCTGGTATTAATTAGAATAGATCAGGGACAGGAGTCAAGGGCTGTCCTGAATGAGCTTGGCCACATAGCCATGAGGAAGAGGGGGAAGCAAAGCCTCAGGATTATCAGGAGACAAGGCGGGGCTAGGGCATAGTTCCGTAAAGGAATTGAACCTGTGGTCAGAGCTGGAGTCAGAAGATGTGCGATGGTCTAAAAGAAAGAGTATTAACCTGGGATAGGAAAATTTCAAGTTATAGTCCATGTTCTTCTGCACATTTAACCTGAAATCTTTAGGAATTATTTTGCTTCTTTAGGCCTCAGTTTCCTCATCTGTAGAATGAGGAGGACAGATTGATGTGCATTTTACAACCTATAACCTGCATAGAGTTGTCCTTTGCAAAAAGCATTCTCTGTTGAAATAGTTTTGGAAACACTGCATAGTGTATCTTCCCCCAACATCGCCAAGATTTATAATGCTCATTATTATCTTAAAGTAGCCAGAACTGAGATTGATTTTATTTAGCTGAGGAGTTCTCAAACTGATTGACCATGGAATGCTTCTCCCCAGTGCCACTGTGGACTTGGTGATGGAATCTGGAGTTTGAAGGAACATAGCTCGGGAAGACTGGACTCAGTGATTTCTCAGGTGCCTGCCATTTGAGCATATCCTCAAGTACATCCACCATTCATTTATGAGACTGTTGTCCAGTTGGGTAGCCATGGGTGGTTCCTTCTCTTCCCACAACTTTAACTTGGTATTTCTGTCTCCCTTTCCTCTTGAGAGTTATAGTATAGGATCTGCTACTGTTTGGAGTTTCCTGTCTCCGAGCACTGGTCCCTGATTCCCAGATCATCACTTAGAGGAAAGGGTGTGGATCGTGCCTGTAATTGTTCCTCCTTCCCCTCCCAGAGCCTTGCTGCTGGACTTGAAGTCAGCTTCCCCAGATCTGCTTCTGTGCTGTTACTAGAGCTTCTCTTCCTCCCAGACCCCCTTACATCACCTGCCACAGGCTTCTGGAAAACCAACCCCCACCTAGAGCATCCTTTCTGCCACTGGGAATGTGTTTTTCTCTTTCCAAACAACTGATTTACAAATAAACTTTTGGAATTCTGCCCAACCACCCCACCTCCCATGGGGTTGACTGAGGTAATTCCTTAAATACAATCTGTTTAAACATTTTGCAATCAAGAGTAGGAAAAAATACTAATTGTTTTATCAGACTGCATTTTGCATAAATAACCGAAGAACAGCTTGCCTTTTTTTTTCCTTTCTCTCCAGCAGCCTTTTGGGAATGGGGAAATTTCATAAAATAAACTTGGTGGAAATAAAAGTGACTTTTTTAGTGGTTAAATCAAGTTATGGTAATGATTTTGAGACTTAAAATATTTACTCAAATAGAAAATATTTAGGCAATTTATACCATGTGTCTAACATTGTGCCAGACACTGGAGTATCATATCAGCCAAACTCCTACCCTCAAGGAAGGCATGTAACTGAGGAAGTAAGACCACCATGTGGAGTAGAATGGGATTGAGTGTTAATCCATATGATATTTTATTGAGTTAAGGGTAAATATGGTATAGGTTCAGAGATGGGCATAAGCCTTACAGGTTAACTTAGTCTGGGAAGGTTCTGCCAAGATGGAAGGGTATAAGGGCCAGTTATTGAAAAATAGGTGGGATTTGTAAATTTTGCAAAGAAAAGGGACAATGTTTAGATGGGCAAATGCAGAAGCAAGTCAACCCTCCTCAAATAAAATATATTTGAAACCCTGCTGTGCTAGGCAGTACATTTTATATTGGGGATCATAGAACTCCCTCTTTAGTGTGGCAGGTGGGTGTGCTGGACTCATGAAAATGCATTTGTGGAAGTAGAGTAATTGCAGACTGATAAAACAACCAGTCCTGACTTCCCTGCTTAGTCTGAAGTCAGAATTTTCCCAACTCATTGGGATCATGAGATCAGGTAGAAGAGGTCAGCTCCGTGTTGGGGCACCTGGATTCAGATTGAGTGGTGGCAAGGAATGTAATGTCAAGGTTGTCCCTGAGACATATTTGTTAAAAGAACTTACAGATTTGGATTGGTTAAGAGGTAATGAGATTATAAATTTCAAATAAAATATTATTAATTTTCATTTGGAATTATAAGAACTGCTCCAGTGTCAAATTTGGTTTGGATAGCTTTTGACTATTATTCTTTGATAGGACACAGTGTATATAGTTCTCCTATAATCTGTTCTTGGATAACAGAGCAAAACTGGTTTGTTTCCAGCTTGGATTTTTTTTCCTTTTATGTATTTAGACAAAGCCTCAGAATTTTAGCTCTGTTTTAGACTAGGTTTGAGGACCTACACAAAGGACCTTTGGTTCTGTTGAGTGCATAGGAAGATCAGTACAGTGACTCACCTGAGTTTTACTTTTAGCTTTATTATTATTTACAAAATTGACAAGTTGTTGATGAAGCTCAGTCATCAGTTCTGTTGAAGCCGGTAAACTGGTTTATTGGTGTAGACGTCATCTTAGAACTCGGGAAAAGTCACTTCACTTTGCTTGTTCCCATCTGAATAGAGATGATAGCTATTGTGAGAATAAGACAAAAACTGTCAAGAAATCATAAGTAAGGGGAAGCTCAGTTAAATATACTCTTAGGGTTTTTATTTTAGTACAGACACGTAGTTGACTTCCTATAAATGTTTGTTGTAGAAATGTGTGGTTAGAAACTCCCACTTCTGTTTCAGGCAATTATTCACAAAATGCCAAAATGTCACTTTTCTACAGTAAACAGACATCATTGACATTCATTAAATTGAAAGTATTAACAATAGTTGTCATAAAGGTTTTTAAAATGTCTTTTTCTTTTATTGTGTCTTATCACACATGGCTGGGAAAACATTCCTAAACCAGAGTTATGATTTTTTTTCTATTTTCTGTTCAAGTGGACATTCTATTCATAGGGCAAATTTTAGCTTTGAACATTGAAAATTAATGTAATAAGAGATGCACATACAAATGGAAGATGGTAAAGGAGAAGATTTTTCTTTTCATATTATTAAAAGCCTATATTTCTCATAGCTAAGCCAATTCAGCAAAGACTTGTAGGCACCAATTATTTTAGATTTTTCCTTCAAGCAGCAAGCTTTAATTAAAATATATAGTTGTTATGATTTCCTAGTCATCCATTTAAGCAATTTATCTGTAAAGATATTTTCACAAAATAAATTCCATGTTAATTGGAGGCTTACTGTCTGTATTAAGGAGCGCACCTACACTACTGTGGAGCAATCCCCAATTTAAACTGGCATCGCCAATACAGCATTTCCCCCAGATCTTCTCTCCAAATGAAACATTATGCCATTTCTCATAAATATTAACGTGTGAACTAAGGCTGTCTCTCTTGTCTTGCAAAGCTAAGTGGAAAATTAAATACTTAGCCAGGCAACCCAGTTCATCTGTCCCCAGACTATTCTCTTTCCTCATTAAGAGGAAATTTTACCTGAAATATTAGAGCTGTATTTATAATTGGAAATGAGTTTCTCAGAAGGGACTAGAAAAGGATGTTTATTTCAAAGCCCCCTGCAGAGTATTTTGACTGATGCTCTTGATCAATCTTTGGAGCTTAAACTTTTTAAAATCTTCATTTTAGGTTGGAAAAAGGATACTTTTTAAAACTCCAAGTCATTCATGATTCTGCTCGCCTGTTGCTATGTAATCTCCAGGTCCTGCTTTCTCTGTCCAGACCACCTCCACCCTCAAGTAGAATACTTTAGGCATGAAGCTGGGGAATTATCCACGATTACTTCACTCTCTCCAATTAACCAGATGAACACAAAATTTCTAAGATCTAGTCCATCTGCTTTATTCTTACAGTGAGGGCTGCTATCTGCTGTGTGCATCATCTACTCAAATGCCTTCCTCTGGCCTTTTTGTATAGTCAGTCCAAGATGCTAGAGCCAGTATAATCTGTCTGGTCAATATATATCTGCCTATCAATATATAACTTCCTACAGAGATTTATAGAATTTGAGAGCTAGAAGGAAACATATGACCCTAATCACCCAGCTGGCTTGAAGCAGACCCAGGACTTAATGTTTAATACTCTTCTATTTGTGCTCGCTATTTAAAAAAAATATTTTGCTCTCTTTCCATTGCATGGCCTACAAGACTCTGTGTGACCTTATCCCTGCTTATCTCATAGCCTCACTCAAGCTCCAGCTTTCCTTTCAGTTCCTCCATTGTGCTAAGCTCATTCCCACCACAGGGCCTTTGCATGAGCTGTCCCTTCAGTCTAGAATGCGCATCCTCTAACCATGACTGGCTTTCATTCATTCATTATCAAAAAATGCTCATTCCTCAGAGCAGCCTCCCTGATGGTCCCATCATTCTTTCATTGTATTTAACACACTTAAAAGTATTTTGTTTATTTTCTTCTTATCTATTATCTATCTCTTTGTTCTCCATTATATCTCAGTGTCTGGAATGTTCAAATATTTGTTGAATACATAAACATACTGTTTACATATGACCTTTTTTTGGCCTAAACTTAATGTTTATTAGCAGCCAGAGCGTAACCAGTTTAGTAACACTAATTGTACAAATTTTGTGTGCATAGTCATGTAGTCAATGCTACTGCAAAGCATAAAGCCTTCACTTTCTTTTGAATTTTCTTAACCATTTGTTTTTCTCTAGTTTTCACTTCTGTTTCACAGATTCCCACTGCTTATGTTCAGTGCTCCTTGCAGCCATCAGGATGCTAGTACTTGCTGGTGTTAAGTATAGATGGCTGAGTGACAGAGCAGTCTGTGAAGGTCTAGGACAGCAAGCTAGGCTGAAGGGTATGTGGGCTGCAGTGCGTAGAATATTATGCACCCATGTTGAGCATAGTCTTCTCTGCCAATATGATGCTGAAGCAGGAGGGCAGAGTAGAAGCAAGAGTCTACTCTATTGGAGAGGGCCAGAGACATTGGGAGGGGGAGTGATATCAAAACCACAGTAAGCCTAGAATAGAGGCACGTCCTAATAAATAGCGAGGACTTATTATATCCCAGGAACTGGCTTGGGTGATTTACACAAAGTAACTCAATCCTCACAACAATCTTATGGCATAAGTACTGTTATTAACCCATTTTACAAATAGGAATTTAATAATGCATTTCAAGTCCACAGAGCAGGTGGTGGAGCCAGCATTTAAACCCAGGCCTTCTAGCTCCAGAATCTCTGATTTTTATCACTAGTCTACATCAAAACCTGGATGAGTATCTTCAGGGGGCCAGTTTTTATAGTAACATAAAGGGAATATTGACAAAGGCAGCGTAACTTTTAAGCATCTGAAAAAAATTCAAAAGAACTCATTAGCACTTGGTAAATGTTGTTTTTCAATACATATTTCATGCTCTTTTCAGATGTTGATAAAAGTGGAATAAAATATATGGAAAAGACAATAAAATAAGTAATGGATATAGCTGACAATGTAATGGAGCAATGTTGATGCTGACTGTATAAGGAATCAATAGCAAGCTAAATTGTGTTTTATGCATGTACTAGCCATCATCTCAAGTGAGACTTGTGATTTGTAACACTTCCAGCAGCTGAAGTCAGGTAGAAGGCCCAAGCTTCACAAACCAGGACCCTGTGTAATATCCTGGAAGTTAACTAGAGAATTCATTGGACGCCACATACAGACTGATGGGACAGTGACCTTAGACTTCAGGTGCTCAGAGATCCAATGGCAAGGGAGAATTTAGCTTCTGAAAGTGCAAGAAGTGAGGGCCAAATCCAACCACTGTGAGGAAGACTGGGTTACAGCTCCAGGAAGGTTGTGTTGAAGTTAACTTTGGTGCTACTGTAGCATCTGTTTCCTATTTATGTTCAAGTGAGCAGAAGATAATGAAAGAAAATTTCTGACCCTGTGTGTATGAGAAAGCTCCAAATGCCCCCTTTTTGATGCCCCTTCCTGGGGCACTACCTTCTGTAAGCATATGTGGAGGATTTAGCTCAGCTTCAAAAATTATTTTTCCTCCTTACAAATATATCAAATGTTTAATCATGTTGGTGATCACAAAGTAAACATTTTCCTAAACCTCTACACAAAAGCCTGATTGAATCTTGATAGAATTGAGGAGCTCTAGCTTCAGAATTATTATGTGTACCCCTTCCAAGCTATTCATTTTTCTACATATATATTAGGAACTAAATTGTTAGCTTGAGAGCAGTGTTAGGATATAAGCAGTTGGTCTCTTGATGATAGATTGACTTCCCAGTCACCACCTCATAGACAGCAAATAGAAAAATAAATTTCAAATGAATTATTATTTAGAGTAGGAAGATTAATCCATTCATAAGTCAGTCATGAAAACACTCATTTATGGAAAGATATATACATTTGTGAATATAAGAGGTGTCTATCATTTTCCATAGATTTGAATTTACAGGGGCCATGGGCCTATTGCATTATTCTATCTTAATGTTCCTGGGTACTTCTTAAGGACAGACTGCAAATTAAAAACAATTCATCTTTTCCCATTTCTGGGTCAAACATGATGATTTAAGAAGCCTTTCTCAGTAAATCTGCTAAGCCAGTAGACTGAAACAGAAGCCCCAGTTGGGTTGTTGGTGTTAATGACAGAAAGCTGAGCTGCCAACAGAGGGGGGAAGGGTGAGTTTTATAGGTGATTCTGTTAACAAATCTTCCATTTTCTTGCATTTTAAAAAATCTTGCATAACTTTGCCTATTCTCAGGGGGGAAATAAACTCATAATTCTCTATATACAATGGCAATGCTCCCTACAGGTGTGTACTCCCTGAGGATCCAAGATAGGATAATGATAATTATTAATTAAAGAAATACAGGCAGGAGACACTCCTCTCGCCAGCCTACCCCCACCCAGCATGCCCTGAGATATCTTATTAGAAAGGAATTTCCCCAAGTGTATAAAAACATCATTTAATTATTATTGTTTTTAATTAGGATGTCTCACTCAAACCATTTGGGATGAGGTAGACTTTTCTTTTTCAATCTTAACCTGTTCTAAAGAGGAATATTTTTGTTGTGATCTTATTTGCACCTCTTCTTTATTCACAGTGGTATTTATTTCCTAAAGTCAACTGCTTGTATTTTCTTTTAG